>JAFJYG010000804.1:0-24244 GCA_017366145.1 Cadophora sp. M221
GGTTAGAGGGGAGGGGGGCAAGGGTGGGGCGTTCAAGGAGGTTGATTTTAGTGGAATTTTTGCTGGCAGGGAGGAGGAGGAGAGGGGTGGTGGGTTTGCTTTGAAGTTGATTTAGGGCTGTAGAGGAGGGTGGTGAATGAGGTGGGGAGGGGTGTTAAAGGCTCGCTTGCCTTGTTTCTTTTAGTTGAGCCAAGCGAAAGGAGAGGTGAGATATTGATGGCTTATACAGTAGCCAGACAAAAGCCATACCGATTTCTTGGGTACGGTTGTATAAGAGATTGCGTTCTACCGCATTGCATTGCATATAGATAGATAATCACACCCCATAATTTGGGCTATGTAGCTACATCTGTTATGCTCAACTCTGCTCCGCGCTTAAGTCCTAAGATAAAGCTAAAACAAACGACCGAATAAATGCATACATAAATACATACATACATACAGACACACACAAACATACATACACACACAATGATACAGTACCTAGACATTATAAGTATCCAAAGCTTCTCACTCTCACTATTACTCTCATACCCATATTCAATTCTCACTCTCAAACACCAACCCGTAGCCCCCCTCCCACAAAAACAGCACTTGACTGACTAACTAACTCTACATCCATAAAGGCTGTCTGTCCAGTGAGGACGTCATTTCATGATTTGCTGCACTACTACCACTTCACTCTTCCCAACTCCCTCATCACAGTGCCTAACTTCCCTGAAATGATTTTCACCTAGGTGCTTACCTTACTTACCTACTACAACTATACCCCTAGGGAGGGGAAAAGAGTCGACTCACACGCGCAGCTAGCACAATATGTACTACACCAAGCTGACCGAGGCAAAAACAGGATACTTACTCACCAAACCCATATTCAAGAACTCGAAGAAGAAAAAAAATTATATATCTTTTCGAATTCTCATTCTCATTCACATTCTCACTCTCCAGCCATTACATATATTGACTATATCTCACCATCCCCTCTTCTATCCCTTCCTTTCCCTCTCTCCCTCAACACCCCCTCCCCTCCGGCTATCTATGCAAGCAAAATCATCCCCATAATACAAATTTGTCATGATAAAAACTTATAACTTCAATATCAAGTATCAAAATCAAAACCAAGAACACCAGTATCCAGAATTCCCCACCTAGTATCAACCCGAAAAAAGGAGCGTAGCGTTTTTTTGCAAATGAAGCCGGACACCGAAGCCGCCTAGGTCCCAATAATATCTTATCTTTTCTCATCCGATCCGATCCGCGTTCTGTTAATCTCTTGCTCCTCCATGGCGTGGATCCAATTGGTGATATCCGATTTCCAAGACAGCTCGAATGTTCATAAGTGAGTAGGACGAGATCACCAAATAACTCCCGCACCACCAACAAACCAGGTAAAGCTCAAAACAGTCAAAACCCCCATCCCGAGCACCATACCCAAAGCTCTCCTCTCCAGATCACCCAGTGCTCCACTACAAGTAGCACACTTGAACTCGGCGAGTGGCGTATAAGCCTGGGGGACGTACATGCCGAAAGTATAGCTGTTGAAGGTAGCCAGGTATCCGGCAGCAGCAGCGGCACTGACACTGGTATCCGCATCGTAGATGATCAGGGTGTATGTCTGAGTGAGCAGCGGGTTCTGGACGGCCGTGGCTTGGTACGCGCCTGTGTCCCAGGTGAGGGCACCGGTGGCGTTGGAGATGGTCTGGTTCATAGCGAGGGTGTAGGTTTGGGCGTTTGCGGAGCAGGACGCGAGGATGTTGATTGCGGTTGGGGTGGCGGAGAGGGAAGTGTAGTTCCATGCGAACGTGACGTGGTCACCGATCTTGTAGTAGGATGTTGAGCGTGCGTCGGGGGTGAGGAGGGAGATGCCTCCTGCTGGGAGACGGGCATCGTAGGATGTCTTGCGGGTGGCGGAGGAGGTTCTTCGACTGGATCCAGTGCTGGCTCTGCTTGTTATTGAACCCGTTACTGAACCTGTCCGTGAACCGCTTGCACTGCCGGTCTGACGGCCTGTGGTGCTTGATTCCGAGTCGCTGTTGGATCCTGTTTCTTGGGGAGAGTTTGTTGATCCTGTGGGTGTTGGTGTTGCTCTGGCGGATGAGGAACCTGTGGTTGGGAATGTGTTAGTATTATTCCCAGCAATTGACAATCAACGATTGAGGAGTATTGACAGCCTCCCCTGTCCGGATATAGGAATAAACATACTCTCGTTATTATTATCATTCTGCCTCACCACCAATGTATCCAACTCAGGTAACCATTTCGGCCAAGGCCAAGCCGCTGTGAAGGTCGAAAGAAAGCAAAGCAGGAGGATAGAATAGATCTGGATATGTTGTGTGGCCCTCATTGTGATTGTGGTTGTCCTGTATTAACTCCTCGCCGTTTCGAAATGTCTTGTGTTGTGTTTGTTGTTTACCCCCTTTCACTTCAAGCCCAAGCCCGTCGAAGGTATGCAGTGCAATATAATGCGGTCGGTATCTCCAAAAACAAATCCCTCCAAATTCCAGCCAAATCCCCAAAAATATCAACAACCCGGAAATAAGGATAATGCAGCGGTCCGCTTGTATCCAGGAATCGATCGGTAGCGAGAGTTATGTGTTCGTGAAGAGGTAAAGCAGGAGAGTGTTATCGTGTTGTGAGGTTCGAAGGATGTGTTGAAGCTGTGCAGTGCAATGCCCCTGTTCTGTTCTGCGTCGTCCCAATCCCAATCAGCATAATGCACTACAAGACCAATCGACCGGACAACGCCACCACCTCACTCACTCTTGATCCTGAATCCTTCTCCTTTTCCAAAATAACTAGCCCTTCTTGCAATTCAACACGGTACAGTCAGGCCGAACGAGTGAGGCCGGGGTGGAAGAGAGAAGAGGGAGATTAACGATAGTACGGTGGAGATGTCGTGGTTGGTGATGATGGTGTTGAGGAAGGATAGGAGAAGAGAGACAGGAGGAAAACGAGTTGAGTGAGGAATGAGGAGAGGCGATCGATCCCAGCGCAGAACAAGGTTTCGGGCTAGCCACAGGGGTGCTCCTCGACTGGATTGGCCTGGCTTGCACTGCACTAGGTGGAATTCTCGTGTTGGGTGGTGCAGTGCCCCACAAACATTGCCAAGTGCATGAGCCGAAGTGCTATTTTTGGCTTCTTCTTCGCCTCTACAGTTGATCATGATTTTTGTTGCTGTTGTTGTTGATGTTGATGAAGAAACCGCTGTTCTTCGTTATAATGATTTTTGGTACACACTTAAGGTAGCTAAGAAGCAAGGAAGCCTAAATCTAAGATAAGTTTACTTGTGTATACACATAGCGATTCTTTGCCTCGCCAGGTCTTGTATGCCTCCCCTCCGTGTTCTTTCTCGCCACGCTTCTTTCTTTACGAGGTCCCTCAGCTCATGAGATCATATCAGATCACATCACATTATATCAGCCTCAGCCACAGCCACAGTCCTCCCAATCGAAATCCATCCACAAGACTTTTCAATGCTTACCCACCTCAATGAAAAAAAGAATGGCCCAGAGTAAAACACGACTTGAATCGAATCGAATACCCTAACCCCACGAACTTGGTATACACTTAACAAGATGAGAACCGTATAAGATCCTGTGTGATTTAGCACTGCATGACTCCGATATTCAAGATGCCTTTTAAGACTACAGAAGCAGGAAATTGACCACCACGACTTCCACTGTCAATCTCACATTCCATTCATTCATTCATTTATTCAGTAGAAGAAGAAAAAAGTGTGGATTTGATCAAGTCTCTTCAACCATCTCAGCTCAGCGTAGTAAAGAACGAATCGAATCGATTCCAGGTAATTCCAGTCCGTACTACACCATCCCATACCATGCTATGCCCTCCCAATCAAATCCCATGCACCACACCACACTCCACGCGAAGAAAAAATCCCATCCTGGCCAGACCCAAAGCCAAAGCTAAAGCCAAACTCCATATTCCCTCACAATACCATCCCATCCCAAAGCGCGCCATTGCACGCCAAATCAATATCAATCCATCCGTCCATCATAAAAAGCCATCACGCCAGCAAAATTCCAAGTCCAAGTCCAATTCCATGCCTTCACGCCTCGCTTGCTCGCTCGCTCGCTAGTTTATTGTCCATTTTAATATCACACTCAATCTATCGTATCCATCGCTCACCCCCTCCCCTCCCCTTCCCACCTTGCTGCACTACCCCTCACATCACTTGGCTTCCTTCATCTTCTTGCCATCACGGTGTCCAGTAGGTGGTGGATTCTCGATCGGTCCCGAGCCAGAACTACCCGCGCTGCTTATCCTCGACTTCCTACCCGCCGCAAAAGCTGCCGCCTCGCCAACCTCCACTAACCCGGAGTCAGCCCTTGTTAGTACCCATCCAGTGAGAGCGTATATATATGTGCTGTAAATATCCATCCACATATACATGAGACGAGCTCGAGTTCGAAGCCCTGGGACCAGGAGATGCAATCTTCAGAGACCGAGAATCAAGAATAAACCATCGAGGTTCTTTTGCTTGGTGGCGTTTCCGAAAGTCCCCTGGCTCCAGAGCTCCTCACTGTCGCTGTACATGTAGCCCTCGGAATCGGGGTCGGGGTCGGGGCTAGGTGCAGAGTTTCCGGAGGTGTTGGACGTACTGTCATGCAATTTCATAATTTTCTCAAGGTCGGGTCTGGCCTGGCCGTTTCCTAGTAGGTCCTGGCCGGATATAGTTTCGAATTCGCCCTCATCATCCTCTTCACCCTCACTGGAGTCATCGCCACTAATCGAGTTGCTTTCTCTGGATTCCTGAGACTCCCGTCGACCTTTCGATCCCTTCCTGGCCATAGTTGGGCTTGTTGGTCGCGAGTCTGGCGACACCGAAGTACCATCGCTGGCTGCGGAGTCGACTTTGCGAAGGGTACGGCCATCTAGCGTGAAAGGTTTGATGGTTGGGTCGAATTTTGCTGGAAGACCTAGAGCTGCTGCTACAGCATGTGCCTCAACATCTGGGGTATTGGTCTCCTCGAAGATGCTGTTCTTGGCTCCGCCTTCAGTTTCGTGGACATCTAATCCACTCTCTCGTAGTATCCTAGCATAATCTTGTCTTGAGGGGTCGGCATCTCGTTTCTTCTTCTTCTTAGTTCGTTTCTCGGTAGGTCGGACGACCACAACTGGGATTGGCGAGTATTGTAGGCACCATTTTGAAAACGAGTTCGAAATAGTCATCAGGCCCTGGAACCCTCCCAAACTCCGGCCTCGTGTACCAACAATAAGCATGGCTGGTTCGTAGAGTTGGATCTACAGACTATTAGCAAAAGTCAAGAGTGGCGATTCAGATAGTCCTACCATCTTCTGGAACACGGCATGGACCTTGCCAACAGCAAACTCCAAGACGATACTAATAGCCCTGTTCTCATCGTTCCGCGACACGATCCTCTCCATCAACTTCTTTGCCTCCTCCTGGTACTGCTTCTTGTCCACGCTCCGATCATTGACGACCTTCGCATCCTTGTCCACCACTCTCAAGCAAATAACCTCGTCGCCATCATCGACCAATTCCTCCAGCATCCACGACAGAGCAATATCCGAATAATCATTCTCGTCCACGCCAACCATAAACGTCCTTGATCTCCGCTTGCGCTGGTATCCCCTATGCTTGACGTTCAAGGTAAATGAAAGGCTGTTCTTCGCCGTACCCTCTCCTCCAGCGAAGTTGTCGAAGGAGACATGATGTTGGAATCGGCTGCTCGAAGGATCTTCAATCAGTGCCATGTTCGCGACAAAGGATAGATAAAGTATAAAAGGTGGACAGGGAGGACAGAAGAGGATGAGGAGGAGACAGGACCCAAGACGCCCACTTGCGCGAATTGATTGAGGTCTAGCAGAGAGAGGAAGGTGGGGTAGGGCCAGTAGGGGTCACCCGCGCTGCTGGTGCTGGGCGGTGATGCGCACAGCCAATTCGAAGCCTCCCCCATCCCATCCCATCCCTTCCAGCCGGCCGGTGAACTGACTGTAAGCGAAACGAACGGTCAAGGCTGAATCCAGTCCCTCTCTCCGCCAGACAAGAGCGTGGGATGCTTGCAGACTCAGCCTGGTACATAAGGGCCAGAAGCCCAGATTGGCTTTCCCTTCCCTCGCTCTCCTCTTTTCCTCTCCCTCGTTTCTGCTCCCAGCTTATAAAGACATCTTTGAATGTAGAGTAACGGTATAATGACATAAGAGAAGATGAATGGTATGCAGGTAGGTACGTATGGACGCAGACTTACGCAGGAGCAGGAGGCGACACATCTCGAACCAGCGACCGCCGCTTCTTCTTGACCTCGCTGCCGGCAGTGGTGGAGGCCGCCGCAGGGTGCTTCAGCCCAGTCGTCCTGAAGGATATGCTGGACACGGAGCCGACGCGCGACCGGTTCTGCAGCTGGATGTGATCAGCCTTGACGTGTTCGATAATCGGGTCGAGGCGTGGGGATGCTAGGGCGTTGGTGTAGTCGTTGCTGTTGCTTGTGCTGGTCTGCAAGGCTAGGGGCGAGATGGGCGGCGTGGTCGTGGGAGATTCGACTGCGAGGGGAACTGAGACGGGGGCTTGCGTGGGCGATACCTCTGAGGATGGTGAGGACATGGCAGGTAGGCGGGTAGTATTCGTAGCAGATCTTCTGGGCTTCAGATGATTCTGCTTGGTGATATTTGGTTTGGTGTTGTAAAGTAAAGTAAGTGAAGCTGGCGAGGGAGAGAGAGAGCTTTCTTTTGGACAGGCCAGAGCAGTGCAGTGGAGGGCAGCACAGGACAGGGCTGGGCCGGGCAACCAAATTATTTAGCCGTGCTCGCTCGCTCGCTCACAAACCACAAGCCAGTCAGCCCTTTGTAGGAAGGCACGCTGAGCTGGACTGGGCAAAACCTGGGCTGGACTTGTCTTTGTCACACCACGACTTATGTAAACAATTCCGGTATCAGTAACGCAACGAAAACGAGGGCGCTGAGTGTTGGTGGTTGATGGTTGAGCAGATAGATATACCAAGGTAGTCGCAGATGCAGATCCAGATATCAAGAGAGAGGACACCACACGAGAACGGACTGATTAGAATTAGAATTTAGAATAGAAATGAATAGAACAGAGGTTATCCTGGCTAATACGGGTTTCTAGAAAGTCGGTGAGTTGATACTGTGCTGCACATGGAGTTGATAGTGAACCTTCTTATGCACACTACGTGACAAGGTTTCGAGCTTTGTTCTCTCCCCGTTGACTTGGCGCAGCCTCAGCCGTGCCGTGTTGCGGGATGCAGCCTTGTCTGCTTGCCTGCTTGTACTTTCTGGCACGAGCATTTGTTACTTGCACAACCACACCTGCCCAGGGCTAACTAGTCATGAGCCTCTGATTCTCCTTCACGTATGGGTTTGCCAAGTTCGGATTCCACGCTTTCATACGGTTCTAGTTCTATGCATTTGCCAATCGGAATCCTACATTCACAATCATTCATGTATCCCCCCCGATCATCTTTCTCGTCACCTGTCAACGCCTCTTCTCTTGGACACGGGAATGAATGCTAGTGACTGCCTAGATGCTAGGCAAAAAAGGCCCGGCCCTACAGTAGAGAGAAGAGAAGAGGACGAGAGACCGTCAGCACACCCGCCAGTCCAGATTTACTTTTCCCCCAACGCCATCCATGCAAATACTCCCCGAACCCAATTACGAAACATGGAGTAGTAGTGAGCTGAGCCAGGCACAGTCGAGTCAAGTAGACCAAACCCTTATCTAAGGAGTGTACGTGCGCGCCAGGTTGCGGAGGTACCAGTCAACCAGCTTGCGGCCGACCTTGGCTTCCGAAATGTGAATCAAATCCTGGGGAATGTGTTAGCTGACGTTACAACTGTCGGGATTCCGCGGGGGATACTTACTCCTTGCATGGCATAGTCGAGATCATTGGAGAAACCGACTTCACCGTCCAAGAGACCGTTCTCTGTCCATCTGATCTGTCTGGTTCTCTGCTTGTTCACCAACAGCCAACCTCTCAACTTCTCGGGTTCAACGTCAAGGAAACCGGCCAGCTTGGTCAGATCCATCGTGGTGTACAGACGGAGGTATGACTTGACGGTTGGGTTCCACATGTTAGTCTTGACCTCATCCATGAAGATAGACAAGTGGTGCTCCAAAGGATCAACGTTGAGCTCTGGGTTGTCGAAGTCGGGAGGAGTTGGGGAGATGAACTTGGGGCAGGCAGAACGGAACAACTCCTCGTAGATGGGAAGAGACTCTGGGCCACCACGTTGCAACTTCAGGAGCTGGTCACCGTACTTCTCACGGAGAGCAGTGTGGATGGTCTCGTCGAGTCTGGTGGGGTGGAAAGCCACGCAGATGGCTATCAAAGCATACATCTGGTCATTCTTCTTGGTATCGTACGAGGCATTCTTCTGGAAGTTCTTGGTTCGGGAAACGTAGATGAGGATGTGGCTGAACATGCGCATGGCATCTGCGTATCGGCGCATCATCATGTAGGAGAAGCCCACATAGTAGTAGGTTGTGAAGTGTGCAGCCATTACACGAGCGAACATAGCCTTCTTGTTGAGCTCAATATCATCGAGAGTCTTCAACGCAAGACTGAAGTCTCCCAACAAGCAGTGAACCCGCAAGAGACCAATGATGGAGAAGTATCCGAGCATGCGGTAGAGGGACTTCGATCCGTAATCTCCTGCCACAGCCATGGGCTCCTCGTTGCGCTTCATCGCCGCCAATTGCTCGTTGATTTGTGATCTCTGGATGAGGGAGTAGAGGACGTTGAGGACGCTGTAGCAGCCCCAGGTGTTGGGTGCTTCGCGGAGGATGGTGATCTCTTCTTCATTATTCGCCTGGCGCGCGACGCGGTTTCGGTACGAGCAGAACGAGTTGAACTGATAGATGAATTCATCGATGACATCCCAAGCCCAGTAGTACTATCAGAATCACCTAGTCAGTATGCCGTCCACCATGAATATCTGCGAGGGGGGAACACGCACCGAGGGTGGTTCGAGATCCACAGGACCATCTGAGTTCAAGATGAAGTGGAACAAGCTGCAGTAGTTGTCGTAACTTGCGAACTTGACTTCGAGAGGAGCAGAGAAGTCCAGCGGTTGCGCGGCTGCAGCGAGTCTCGACTGAATGTCGTCGGTCTGTTGTGCCATGCTCATCGAATTGACCTGCTCCAATTCCTCCATACCCTCATATTGTACCTGCTCTCTGTAGTCTGCGGCGAGAGCCTCCTCCTCGACGTCAGAGTCGTCGTCGATAATTCGTGCCGGAGCACTGCCGTTCTGGAAGGCGCTCATGTTGGCTGGTTGTGGTGTTGAAAGAGCGGGAGGGAGGGAGGAGGTAGTTGGAGATGCGAAATTTGGAGGGGTTGTCGATAGCCTCAAAAAATTCGGTTATCTATTTTAGCCCTAATCTTTATTCGCAAGGGCGGTGGTCACTTTAAAGGATAGAAAATTGAACGAGATGGATTTGAAGATTTGTGTCTTATTGGCGGGAATTCAAGGGTCGTTTGCTTAAGTTGTTGCTGTCTCTCCACGAGGATTTACCAGTGTTAATTTTTGACTTCACCGTGGGTCACGTGCTGGCATTTTATCACACTTCAACCATTTCCTTTCCTGGGTCCTCGAGAGTGTTTGCGCATTATACTCCTTGTTCACTGTCTCTGTAAACATCAAAATTTAACATTTTTTGTTTGTATTTGAATTTCTATCACATATTCTACGTCAAAACTTCAGATGAGCCACGCCTCAAAATATGATCCCCTATGAACAGTTGAATGTCTATATTTTGATATATTTTTTTAAATACACAAATGAAAGTCTACACATACAATCCCTTCAAACAAACTTCCTTGAGTTAAGTCCCCCGAACACCAAACAGAACACCAGAAGTACTAGAAGCATGATCAGCCTCTATAAAAGGGCTCCGCAACAACAGTCGACTGCTGGGACATCGGCCGCTCTCCAGCATGGAATATTTGCTGCGGCGGACTATCCTGTCCAGTCATTCTGGTCGCGCTATCATTATTGTCCCTGAGCCTGAAAGCCCCATCGCCAGTCTCGCCTTGGAGCTTATTCCTACTCCTCATGAAGGCCAGGGCGATGACAGCCATCCAGGTAACCCACATGACGCCTGCAACGACTCCGTATGCAATCTCGCCGGTCTTCGTGTTCGCTGAGAGTCGTAGACCCAGACCTCCATTGATGATACCGAGAGTAATGACTGCGCGACCCCACCAGATGTGAGGGTAGGTTGCACCGTTGGGCCGGCCGACCCTCTTGTAGCGGAGATGGTGAATTAGACCGGTGACGGGTTGGATCAGCAAAGCTCCTACGACGACCAGGCCAATAATCGAGTGAGGAGTGCTCATCTCATCGCACAACACGGCCATCCAGACGCCCATGCCCATGCAGGCAAGAACCATAAGGTAGGTGAACAACATCCATCCAGCGTGCATGAAAACAAGACCCTTAAAAGTAAGAACGCGCATGGCGATGGCACCCAAGGGGTAGAAGATGACGAAAGCGATCGGTCCTAAGATGGCATGAGCCATTCTGACATTGTTGAAGGTTGTCTCTGATCCGGATCCAGCTGATGACCCGGTGGAGCCAGTTGTGCCTGGTGATGTGGATGCAACTGTCGTTGCGAATGGATTTGCGCTACTACCACCAGCAGCTTGCTGGAGGTTCAAGTTCGTGGATCCGTATCTCGAGTGCTCAGCAAGATTGACACTCAAGCTATCAGAAGACACGGCTGCGCCAGATCTATATGCCCATATCCAGTTCGAACTTGCATCCGTCAAGCTCATGGAGCCTCCTGACCAGCTGGCACAGTTACTGCCTATCTGATGTTAAGAATGTTCTTGTCTATGGAGAGGCATGGTTTCTTACATCTGAAGTTCGCGACCATCTGCCCATTCGAAATCCCGGAGCCGGACAGCAGGGTTATTTGTGCAGTGCTACCAGATGTTGTTGGCTCGACCTCTCCCACTCCAAGCCTAGGTGACACAGTGACATTGTTTCCTGCTGCGTTGGCGTAGGCCATAAAGATGTTCGATCCTGACATGGAGCCGCCTTGACCGAGTCCTATCCAGGACATTGTTGAAGGGCCGCTCATTTGGATGAAGATGTCTCCTGAACCGCTGGATGCTGTTGATGCTGGCACATTCACAGCAAAGCAGACGTTGCCGGACGCACAGTAAGTGACATTTTGAGCAAAGGTACTTGATGCTAGATAATTTTAGCAACAAACATAAAGGTGTGAGGATTAGAAACATACCAAGAGCCAGACCGGCAAGAAATTTTGAGGAACGCATCTTGGGGTGATAGGGAAAAGAGTGGGAAATCTCTAGATTAGATGATTAATCGGCCAATACTGTGTGGTTCTGTCGGCTTCAGATGGGGTTGGATACTGGATAATATAGTCTTGAAAGCAAAGACTAGCAGACGCCCAGGAAAGATAGCCAAGCACCAGAAAGTGTCGACATCTGGGAGAGAAGAGCTACAAGGAGTCCGGTACTTGGAAAGGGGGCTTAGCGCGAACCAATGTCAACCAGAGTTGATCATCGACACACCGGCAAATTTCAATCAGCACTCTAAAACAACGTTGAAATCTTGCCAGCATCTGCCAGACCAAGGATCCCAAACCATAAATAAGAAAGCATGACTTGGTCCCTGCAACTTCAGGCTGTGAGGCGTAAGGAGTTCCAAGGACCAAGGCGGGAGCCGAAGACGAGAACATGCAATGTGAAGCAAAGCAAGACTGCCACGCGTCATAATAAACACTGCTGGGAAGTATCATAGACTGCCAAAGGATAACAGCGTTGCCAAAAGCAAGCCAGCTTCGTGGACACGCCTTGGAGTTTCGCGGCAGTGCGTCCTGTCTACCTCGGAAGTGGTTGATTTGAAGGTTTAAGGCTTGGAGATCCACATAAACCAAACATTAATGCTCATCAATCGGGCCAATGAGAATCGATGTATTGCAACGAGTCGCAAGCCCAGAAGCACTCGTGTCATTTCAGTTGTGGTAGCATTTGTAGCTGACTATCACTTGAGTAGCCATTGGTAGCAGTACAGTAGCTTGCATCGTAGAGTCGTTGACGTACGCATTGCGGGCGGCAGAATGCGAAGCGCGGATGATGTTTGCGTGGTAGAGCTAGACCAATACACGCCTCAACCTCAACCGATCGATCTAGCTAGCGTCCAGATTAAGTCGGTAAGTACCTTGTGGTTTGGCCCCCCACTAACAATTTCGGATGTCTGTATCTCCCCTGACATTATCTGGGGAACTTATCAGTTGTGCCAAGTGACATCCTCACTTCTCGCCTGTCTGCTGGTGGTTGTACTTCATTTCTCAACAAGCCGATGGTCCAATAGACATCTCCAGATGTGTCAGTGTCCACGAGTGATGATGCGGCGAAGCCTCGAGCCGCCGCTGTCATCTCTGCTTTGATAGATGTCATCGAGGAACAGCTGTCGGAGATCGTGCAGCATGGGAAAGATGAAACGTCTGTTGTGTCTTTAGCAGTCTTGGAAAACTCTTCACCTCCCCCGTGGCTTGAACCGCGCCTCGATGGTGACGAGTGAGCCTCGTTGCGAAGTCACTAAGCGACATCTTGACAGCAAAACTCTAACTTTCAGGAACGAGAAACATTTCGTCATGGTGAATTGGCGATTGGCATCTTTCTACAGAACAGTCTGGTCCTTCGAAAATTCGTCTAGTCTTTGGGCTGAGATGCAGCCGCAGTCATAGCATGCTGTAATTTCCTCAAGCGATGTCTTGAGTGAAAAGTCTATTCTTTCAACTCTTGGGCCTCGTACCGCAAGTACTAAACCAATATTCTGGGCAAAGTGTAAGTACTCCACAAGCAGATGAGAGACATCCCAGCCTTCGTACAGTAATTTCCAAGCTCCAACTCGCAAGAACAAGAGGCCAAAGAAGCGGAGACTGTTGGAATTTCTGGCACGTGATGAATACTTAAACTTCAATTCCTCTCGTTTTTCCACCGTCATGTCAAGGATGAGTAGGTAGGTGCTGGTGCATGATGTACTGGTAGATCCACAGACAATCGTCTTGCGAATTGGTTAGAGCCATTCCAGATCATCCCGATTCTTCGAAAAGTTATCGCGATCCAAGATAATCGAACGTCGCACACAAGCCGCACAACGCGGGCGGGGTCGCTGATCAACTGTTCACACGAGGAACTAAGATATTCCCCATCAGAAGAATGACAATTTCCATAAAGTTCCTTCTGGCCATGCCATACTTTAGGAGTTGACCTCGGCGGCCTTTTCCCAGATGGACGATCCCCAGATGCTGTGGTGTGGATAACATCTTCCCCGCAGAGATCTCCTTCTAGGGTTCGGCAAGGTAGATTCCCGAGTCAAGTGTAGAATCGAATCAAGTTAACCAAGCGATAGGCAAGAATTATTAGAATGACAATTTTTATCAAAAACCACGACTGGCTTTCGATTTCTGGTCACAAGTAGTTGTCGTTAAATGGTTGTTGATAGTATTCAGCGAAGGATGTGTGTTTGATATGCAGGTACAACCTGTGGCACAGTCCCGAGTCTGTGTCGTTGAGCTCAGCCGTGGCCCATCCCATCTCTGCTTCCCGAGGCGTACAGGTCATACCATCGGATGATGACTTATGCAAAAGACAGGTCGTTATCCATAGCTTCACATTTGCTGTGCCCTTGCAATAGCTTGAAGTAACTGAATCCGCTATCCAGACAGGACAGGAGCTCCGGGTCGGGAGTGGGAGTGGAGGAGGAGGAATTGGAACCTTCCATTGGAAAATATCAGCAGCGGGCCTTATCGTTATCGCAACGGGTCCAACTCCATTTAAGGTTGCCCACTATCACAGAAGTGGCGATCGGCCATGCGCTAGCCGCTCGCTTAAGCGCCCCAAGATCGAGTCCGAAACAAGACAAGACTACAATTTTCGACAACACCGGCGCGGTGCGATACTTCACTGTACCAGCATTGTTGTGTATTCCTTCAATATGGCCAGCAGCAAGGTCACCGTCGAGAAGGCCTACCTGGATACTCTTCTAAGAAAGTGAGTCGTTCTGCCCTCCTTGTCCCGCCCCCAAGGCGCCATCTGCAGCTGCGGTCACAGACATGCGCGCTCTCGAGATAGCGACGGATACTAACTTTTTACCCCACAATAGAGCTCAATTTGTATGTGCCAAGCTTCAGCAGAAACATAGCTCTATGCTGGAGTACTGACGTGTTCAGCACACCGATGGCGTCGATTATTCGGCTCCGGTTCATGAACCAACAGTGACCATCTTGAAGAGCGACCATGACAGCCTCGTAAGTTCAACCTGATGGCAGTAGAAGGGAGGGAGCTGTGCTAACTACCTCCTAGTTGAAAGCTTCTCGTGAATATGGTAAGGACTGGAGACCATACCAGTCTGAGGCGCGTTGACCTGAATACTAACCATCCCAGCCAACCTTCAGCGGAACTTGTTCAGAGGCGGTGTTACACCAGAAACTCTTGCTGTGAGCTGTTCAATAATCTGCCAGTCGCAATCTACCTGCTAATATGAAGCTTTAGGTCCTGGTAAATGATGATGCAGGAACAGAGCAGAACGGTGGCACGACGGCCTACTCCACACTCGACCATACCGATAGCGATTCCTTCCTCCCACGATCCTCCGACTCTGCAGCTCAAGGTGTGATTGGTAACGGACAAGACTATACCTATGGTCGGAATGCGAATTACACACCTCGAGGTGGAAACGGGCAAAACAATGGCACCAATGGACATTCCAATGGCTTCAATCATCACTCGCACAACGATGACTATGGATCTTTGCCCGACGGTGTGGATGACTTTTACGATGGCAGCCCAAACAATGACACCCAGCCTCGATCCCAACGCCAACAATTCGACAAGTTTGCTAAACGCACTATCCTTCTTTCGAATCTTCCCGATGGTACAACTCATGCAGAGATTACAGAGGTCGTACGAGGAGGTATGCTGCTTGATATATATGTACGAGCCAACGACCGTAATGCTAGTGTTTCCTTCCTCGAGGAGTCGGCTGCACAAGAATTCTTCCGCTATGTCAAGCGTCATGATCTTTACATCCGGGGCAAGAGGGTATGTTTGTTTACTTCCGTACCACTATGTTACAAGCTGACTATCGTTAGGCGGAAATCCGTTGGAACGAGCGCCAATTTATCCTCCCTGGTCATGTTGCAAACAAAATCTCCATCGGTGCAACTCGGAACCTTGTCATCCAGAACTACAACCCAAAGCACACCGAGGAGGTTATTCGAGAAGATCTTGAGCATATTCACAACCTCGTTGTGATCAAGGTCGACTTCAGAGGCCAGAATTGCTACATCTCAACGAACTCCGTCCACAACTCCATGTTTGCTCGTACCTGCATGATGAGTCGCGCGTAAGTTCGTCCGTGAACTGAGCGAACATTACTAACACAGTCAGTACTTACAAGGGAGCCAAGATTGAGTGGGATTCCGACGAGTGTGCTGGTCCTCTTGAGAGACCCTTCCAGAGTCGCGAAAATCTCCCAGTAAAGGTGAAAAAGGAGCACACGGCTCCGAAGAATCGATTTGAACTCCTCAACTTGGATGACGATGAGGATGATTCAGCGGAAGATGACGATCTCGGCCACAGCGGCATGTCCTTGCCGACTGAGGTCTTAGTCTCCAGCCCACGTCGCTATCGATAGGCCTACACACCCTCTGTGATCTCGTTTCACTATCATCCATTTGCTTATCCGAGCGCTTTGGCTGTTTGTTATTCTTCCTGAATATTGTTGTTCGAGATATTGTTTTCCTAGGTCAAGGAAGAATCATCACTGGCGTTACGGGGCGTTCCTATCACCGGGGTCGTGGGTCGGTAGCTATTTGCAGATACCCCTGTCTGTCTATGTCTTTGTTGCTTTCAATACCCAAAATCGAATTGTGTGGTTAGCTTGGAATGGCTGGCAGGCTCTAGAGATGGTCTAGAAAGTAGTCATTGTGAATGCGTACAGTACATCGCCGTCGGTTGAGAACAAGAGCATGTTCATAGCAAAGGTGGGAGAGAAATGGAATTGGACTTTAAGTCTACATAACTATGTGATATTTAACAAACTTCGCAACCGGAATATTCCAACTCCCATTCTATCTTATCTTATTCAGATTGTGTTACAACCCTATTCAGCTGTGGCTTCTAATCGCACCGTGCTAGCCGTCGATCGTCAGCCGCTAAGATAGCAGCGGGGAGCGGGTCGAGTCGAGATTGTGCCTGAAACAAAGCCCAAAGCAACACTTCATCCAGCCAGCCAGCAGCCCACCCCAGCCTCAACCATCCATCCCTCGGCACCCATCCCGTCCCTCACTTCCTCTCTTTAACATCAACTCAACTCAACCCTCCTCTTCTCTCCTACGAAGAACCACGTCCTCCTCCAAATACAACAATGTGATCGCGGTCATCGAGCTGGCCTTATGACAAGCTCCAATGTTACCTTCCAATAAGTGCGACGACGATGCGTGCTTTGCACCAGGCCACCATGCCCGCTCAATAGGCACACAGTCCTTTACAGCCCTCGCCTTCTCCTCCCTCCCGTTCGTTATAACCTTCCTGGTCGTCAGCTTCGCAGTCCTCTACAAGCTCTTTCCACTGGTCTCGAGTCTCCACAAGGACGAGCAAGAAGAACACTACCTCCCCAGTGACGCGCCGCCTAGTCTACGACAGAAACATGCTGAGCAGGGCGCGAAATCCCTCAGGCGGCGAGTCGTCGCCGTTACATTCTCAGCCACTATCTCTCTTGCCGCTGTGCTTGCAGAGCTAATCTTGTGCGAGATATCGAATTCGCTGAACCCGGCTGCGCGAACACTTGCGCTCAAAGCTGTGGTTCCTACACTACTCTTCTTCCTGGTTGTCCTTATCCCTTTCCTAGAATTACAGTCGATTGTTTCTGCTTCGGGGTGGACTTTCAAGAGGAAGAGTAATGGAAAGCTGCCGAAGACATCATGGGCTCTACAACTGTTTGGGTTTGGTGCATGGCTGGCTGGATTCTGGTGGTTGGGTAAAGGTGTGCCTGGAATTGAGCCAGGCAAAGGACTGAATGAAGAATGTCTGGACAGGGTAGGCATTGTTGGTATATCTCTGATGGCTCTTCTTTCTGGATTTGCAGCTGTATCGGCACCATGGCAAACGTTTGGGGCGAAGACTCGACCGGTCACAGAAGCGGATGTGGCTCGAAAGCAAGCAGGTCTTGACGCTACAAACGACATGTTAGCATTAAAGCGAAGCCGTCTCCGTGCTCTCCAGCGCAAGATCAAAGAATCCCCTTCAGAAGGCTTCATGACGAAAGTCATAGGGAGTATAAGAGGAAACGCAGACACGCAAGAACTGAAAGCTCTCGAATTGGAGATCTCAGGCCTCAACTCTATGAACCTAAGCCTCTCCAGCTCTCTCTCCGTCCTACAAAACCGCCTAGCATACAGCCAGCAAGCATCCTCCCCCCTCGGGAAAATCTTTCTCACGCCCGCCTCATACGCCTTCGCAATCTACTGCATCTACCGCATCGCCTCCACGACAGTAACCAGCATCCGGCGTGTCTTCTTCCCACCCCTCGATCCCTCCCTCTACACATCCTCCACCTCAGACCCTATAAACCGCATCCTCTCCCTACTAGCAAAACACGTCGACCCATCCCTCGACCAACTCGCCTGGTCCCGTCAGATCTCCTTCCTCCTCTCCGGCATCATCCTCCTCGCGTCCTTCAACTCCGTCCTCCAGACCTTCCACATGATAACCAAACTCCTCCCTTCCCTCCTCTACCAAGCCCAAGCCAACCTTGCTCTCCTCATCGCGCAGATCTCAGCCACGTACGTCATTTCCAGCGCCCTTCTCCTGCGTAGTAACCTCCCTAGCGAGATGAAGAGCGTGGTGAGCGATGCGCTGGGGAGTCCGCTTGAGCCGGGGCAGGTGGAGAGGTGGTTCGATGGCTGGTTTCTACTCGCGAGTCTGGGTACGGCGATGGGGATTTGGGTTGGCAGGAAGTTTGCGGGGGGTGGGGATTGGGATGATTGGGATTTGGAGGGGGATATTGAGTTGGGTCAGAAGAGGTCTTGAGTGGATTGGTTGGTTGGTTGGCTATACTGGAGTGGCCCTGTATGAGAACACGAATGCAAATGAATATGTTTATGTTTATGTTTGTGATTTGCGGAGTATCTTTTACAGAGGTGGTGTTTGGTTGGCTCGGTGGGCATGTGGGTGGACTTGTAACCGTAGCAGCGCAGACAGAGGGGAAAATATATATCCTCGTGCGGTCGGTGTTTGGGTTAGACAAATTAAAGAAAAACCAGTGTTATTTTATTTTATTTACTTAGTATTTGGACTTCTTGTATCGTATGATGCGTTATAATCTCGATCTCGATCTCGTGAGATAACTCGACTCTTCTATGTTTTAAAGTTTATAAGTAGTTCCTGAGGCATGTGGCAGACAACAAGCGGATGAGGTGGGGTTTTTGGTAATTGAATTGCGATTGTCGATGTCGATGTTTAGGGTATATGATGATTATATGATGTGTATTTTAATGAGATTAAAGTATTAAGGATTTGAAAATATCTTGTTGTGATAGTAATTTTTGGTGGGGTTTTCTTGGTTTAGGTGTACTTCGCATTTGGGGTTAAGAGAAGAGGAATGGAAAGATTATCGCCCACTAGGTAAGAACTCGCTCTACAGGCAGAGGGTAAGTATAGAGCCAAATAGAAGCACAAGTAATAACTATTATTAAAGCTGAATCGCAATAGGATGTGCTGTACAATAATTAGACAGTTATTTATTCTTCGGCAGAACTCTGGGCATTACATTTTGTGCATATATTTGTTTGGTTGGGCATGAAGGTAAATAAGAAGAAGACCGCCAGTAAGCGAGATTTTGAATCAACAATGGAATGCAGAACAGAACGCTTCAATATAACATACAGCATGAAGAGAAGTTTCTTATTAGCTAGTAGAGTAGAATGTGGATCAAATTTGTGATTTTGGATTCAATTGTGTTTTTAACTTTAAACTTGTTTATACTAAGCTAATTGATAGTCTTTGCTGCAAGTCGCCTGCCTATCGCTTCTTCCGTTCATAAAAAAAATTTCTTGTCCAAGACTGCAGGCTTTGAAAATCCCTAGTAAGCAATTACCAGTAATGCGACAATAAATGCAAGTCAATTTATCAATTAGCCTTATAAGCTGGGCAGGTTTTGTCCCCTGTTTCCGCAGTGCATTTATTTAGACAGGCAAAATGAAAGACCGTAACCATTCAAAGGGGAGTCTGGTAGCTTCAGATCGCTGTACTTCAGAATAGCTTTTGTCTCTATGCTTCAACTAATCAAGTCTACAACAAATCTCGGTTGGAAATTCGCGAGATACACTCACTCAAAAGACCATCTACTTCTCTTCTCTAACGGGCAACTCAGCTTCCTGACCTTCAAAAGCGGGCAGCTCTTTCTCCACATCGGCCCACTTCTTTTCACCCTCAACCAGAGCCTTGATAGCTTTGAGAATAGTATCCTCGTCAGCTCTGACCTGCTTCGTCGAGTCACGGTCACGCAGCGTATAGGTCTTATCCTTCACACTCTGGAAATCGATGGTGATACCGAGAGGTGTGCCAAGTTCGTCGTTACGGCTGTAGCGCTTGCCGATGGAGGCGGAAGAATCGTCCACGCGGCTAGAGACACCAAGGGCGCGGAGTTTGAGGGACATGTATTTTAGGAGGGGTTTGAAAGACTCGTGGCTGGAGAGTGGGACCAGGAGGACCTTGGTAGGTGCGACAGGTGGGGGAAAGGAGAGAACCTGGGCTTGTCAGTTTGGCAATTAACAATAGTTGAGGGTAGAACTTACACCACGTGCTTCATCACCACCTTCGCTGCCACCACGGGTCCAGTAGTTGTGCTCGATCAGGGAATACAGAATACGGCCAATACCGAACGATGGCTCGATAACGTTTGGCGTGAATTCTCTCGTGTTCTCTGTTCTTGTTCGGCGCTCGATGACGATCAAATCCTTGCTGATCTCCACCTTGCCATTACCAACACCCTCGACATCAATTGTGATCTTGCCATCAGTAGCGAGATCTTGAGCGAGAGCTTCCCTCTTTTCCTGTGGGAGAGCCTCAATGGCAGCCTCGACAGTCTTACCATCCTTCTTGAAGAATGGACCGAACTTCTTCTTGTCAAGGTCAATCTGCCACTCTTCGATCGTGATTGGTACATCCAATCTCTCGCGAACCATCAATGGAGCGCCGGTCTTCTTTGCGTGGACTGTAAGATCGTAGGCACTTCTGTCGGCACAGCCAACACACTCAATCCAGCCGTAACTAGTTTGCAATTCCGCATCCCAGCAGTCAGCAGCGTAATGGGCCATCTCATTTGCCATATGTTGTCTGAATCTGATCTTGGACTGATCAACACCAAGCTTTTCCAGGAACAAGTGGATTCGTGCCAGGAAGTAACCGAGGGTCTCGTTATCGACGGTACCATCAGCCACAGCTTTGCCAATAGAAACTTTCGCGACATCCGTCTTGCCAGCCAATTGTGTCTCCTTGTTCAACAAGACAAGTTCGACGTCCTTGACCTCGTCAAAACGAGCGTGCTTCTTGCCACCATCTGGATCGACATAGTGCTCAATTTCGGCCATCAGGAATTCACGGACACGGAGCAGACCAGCGCGAGGCGAAATTTCATTTCTATAGGATTTGCCGACCGAAGCAGAAGCGAATGGCATTTGCTGTTGGTTGAAATCCAGGAGTTTCGCGAAGTTGAGGAATTGACCTTGAGCTGTTTCTGGTCTGAGATAGCCTTGAAGATTGCCACTGGGACCGATAGCAGTTTGGAACATGAGGTTGAAGGCGACAGGTGGGGAGGGTTCAACACCAGTAGCGGGGTTCTTCATCTCATACTTCTTGATCAAACCACCCAATTCCTCGCCATTGTAGTTGTCAATCTAAGACTGTTAGTCCCCAGTATCCCTTCTTTCCAAAGCAGAGCCGTACCTTTGCCAGAATCTCCTCATACTCCTTCACAACGGCATCATCAAGCTTGACAGCCTCAATAGCACCCTTGACCTTCTTCTTCTTCTTTTTTGGGTCGTCTTCCTTCTCCACCACCTTCATACCTCGGGCTTCCTTATCACCCTTCAGCCGCGACTCCAAGATCTCCTCCACAAAGTGATCCGCTCTGATGATATCGCCGTTCTTTGGGTCCTTGCACATCCAATCTGCGAATTTCTCAACGTGACCACTAGTCTTCAGGACCTGTTCGGGGGTCAAGGCTGGGCAATCGACCTCCAACATGTCTTCCTCAAGAACGAAATGCTTGCGCCATATATCCATAATGTTTGTGAGGAGTGCGCAACCGGGAGGGCCATAGTCGTACTAATAGAACAAAACAAATTAGCACCTGCTTTCCATGAATATCCCCGGAACCATGATGGCATGCAAGATACAAGCTCTCCATATCTTGAGCCTGCTTCTTCTACGTATGATAATTGCAAAGCAAAACAAACTCACCAGACCAGCCACACCACCATAGATCTCGAAGGAGGGGGTATAGAACATGCGCCGCCTCAGCATAGAGTCCATAGTCTGCCTATCAAAGGGCTGACCCTTAAGAGTAGTAGTCGCCATGATTGCGTCCAGTTGTTTCTTCCCCTGGAGTTTTGGAACTTGGTACTTGTTGAAGTGTGCAGAGGCAGTAAATGCTCGAAGGGTAAAGGTGGTGGTGGGATTCTGTTGTCGCGCGAATGTTGTACGTAGTTGACCAGCAGTTTGTACGAAGCTGCAGAGGGATCGCATTCACTTAAGACCCATCCAATTGAGGGCTGAGTCAGTCGATATCAAACGGTATGATGGGCGCGGATAAAGGTTGTAGTTTGGAGGTTCTATGACTCTTTCGTCTGGCTCGTCTGGCAGAAGAGCATCAACAGCGGAGGGACAGCCAGCCAGAATTCTTAGCCTTGTGGAGGGGCGGCCGCTTCGGACGCCGGCCCCGCTTTTATTTTCCAGCTGCCCGCCCAAAACTTTTTGAACTTCAATCCAAGCTCAAGGTCTTTTTGACCGTTACTTATTACACAACCCCGCCAACACAACACAATTCGCAATACAATGGGATCCAGTCACAAACCCCCTTCGGCAAAGGCGAGTCTACCCTTCAAGACCGGCAACAAATTCAGACGACAGGATCTTCACGTCAAGCAAAAGAAAGCCCGCGACAGTCTGCGACGAGATGAGCGCTTCAAGCGGAAACGAGAGGAGGACAAGAACCCCGAATTGAGAGAGGCACGATTGGCGAAGAATGTCCCTATCACGATTGACAAGAAGCGAGTCTGGGACGAGGTCGACGGAGATGGGTTAAATGTCAGCGTGGACGTGGAGCAATTGAAGAGGCGGCGCATCGAGGAAGCCGAAGCAGCAGAGCAAGAACCAATCGAGGAGGCAGTAGCAGAGGAAGACGACGATGCAGACAGCATGTTAGATTCTGATTCAGACGGTGAAGAGAACGATTCCGACGCAGAAAATGCCAAGCCAAAACCACGACCACGAGCATCATCCACAGCAGCATCTACAACCAGCACAAACCTCGACCTGACGCCCTCCTCACTAAGTCTGAAGTTTCCAACCCTCTTTTCCGACACTCCACCACCAGCTCCCAAGATCCTCCTCACAACCTCTCTAAATTCGACACTCCACCACGAAGCCGACCTCCTCTGCACGCTCTTCCCAAACAGCACCTACATCCCCCGCTCATCACATCGCTACGGCCACAAGTTCTCCCTTCGCGAAATCTCCAAATTCGCCGCAAACCGCAACTACACCTCCGTCATCCTACTGAAAGAAGACTCCAAGAAGCCAACCGGGTTAACGATCGTCCACCTCCCAGACGGGCCAACCTGCCACTTCAGCATCGCGAACTGGGTCGACGGCAAGAAACTGCCAGGGCACGGCAACCCGACAAACCACTACCCGGAACTGATCCTGAACAACTTCCGCACACCGCTCGGTCTCCTCACCGCGCGTCTGTTCCTGACTCTCTTCCCGCCACAGCCAGAGCTGCAGGGGCGACAGGTCGTCACGCTGCATAATCAGCGCGATTACATCTTCCTGCGCAGACATCGGTACGTGTTCCGCGAGAAGAAGGAGACGGAGAAGAGCGTCGTTGGGCCGGATGGGAAGGTCGTCGAGGGTGTAGAGGGCATCAGAGCCGGTTTGCAGGAGCTTGGACCGAGGTTTACGCTGAAGTTGAGGAGGGTGGATAAGGGTATTGGGAGGGCGGGGAGTGAGGGCGAGGATGCCGTGCAGTGGCAGTGGAAGGCGCATATGGAGAAACAGAGGACGAGGTTTAATCTTTAGAGAATTTGAGATGAATAAATACCCTTTTCTATTTATGACGCCTCTCTATTTACTTGATGTTTGGCAGTGTAACGCTCAAAGGAATTTCCCCATTAAGCGAACTGTTAGGCAAAATATTTATTGTACTGCAAAGCCACTTCAGGGGCACGAAGCTCATGAAATGATAAGACTACCAATGAATATCCAAACGAATTCATCAATGAATATTTCTTTCTATCATACAACACAAAAGGAGCTGTTTCTATGTGACTGCTGTCTATACATACTGTTTTAGTATCTCCGTTCCTTTCCATCTCTTCTCACTCCTGAGCCAAACCGAACCAACCATAGCACCATTTATACCAGACACCAACCGACAAAAGAAATGCTGCAAGCAGATATACCCAAATCAACCCAACCCAATCCAATGAGCTGAAATCCGATCCAACGCCTCGCTCCCAGAAAATGCTCAAATCCAGACCGTCTCCTCTCTCAACCAAAGACAAAAGAAAGTAAAAGGTAAGAAAAGGGAAGTCTCGCTCCCATCCCATCCTGCATCTACGCACGACAATAATCATAACTACTATACCCCCTCTGATTTACCCACTTCGTATGCCTCTGCAGCACCAACGGCGCCACATCACGATTCGCTTTAATAAAGACCGTCTCGAAGGGATGGACGTCGATGCCGAAATACTCGCCGTCCCAGAGCAGGTCGCGGTTCTCACTGCACGTCCGCGCCTCCTCGTACTCGGCCATGCCGTGGTACGCGCTCATCATGGCGTCGACTTTGTAGCCGGCGGCGAGGATCAGGCTCGTCGATGAGACTTCGGCCGCGACGGCTGAGTCCCAGTCGTGGAAGCAGCCGTTGATGCCGGGCGCTTGGTGCACGCGTGTTGTTTCTGGGGAGGGGGGTGGTGGGGGAG
>JAFJYG010000805.1:0-24195 GCA_017366145.1 Cadophora sp. M221
GGTAATACGCACCGTTCTATACTATTGAAGGACTTCTCAAGTTCAGTTATAGCACATTTGTATACTGTTGCGTCATAAGAGTCGTCCGTTGCCGCTGCGACTGCTTTACGGAGATCGTCGAGGTATGGGTGCTTTTCTGGTTGCTGCCATTGTTGCTCTCGATCATCTCCACCACTTAACATGGGTGCCAATGGACCAGATCTCAGACTTTTGAATGAGGAGAAGAAGATGGTGTTGACACCTCGGAGGTTCGCGATCCAACTGAAGTCAGTCGTGGCTTCGGGTGCAGTTTTAGGCTCCATGGGGCAGTCTTCCCGGGCAGCGAAAGCATACACTAAGGATTCAGAGTCAGGGTACCATATCTATGCTAAATAGAAGTCCAAGACATCCTGAAGGGTTTTGCTTCAAGTCTTGAAGTGTAGATTGGAACAAGAGGAAGTATACCCACTGATGTAAATAATCTCAAACAAAAGCAGTGCAGCGCAATTGCCAGCGGTGACATTGCAAAGTTGCCCAGCTGCTTCCTGTAAAGCCATTTGATACAACCTCTCCGCATATCGACTGTAGACATCTCTTCTCTCCTTATCTGAAGTCAAATGTCTCAACTGGAGAGCCGACAGCGAAAGAAGAGCACGCATAACAAACGGGTAAGAGAAACCAATCTTGGGTACCTTCGTCCGCCACAACGCTCGTTTAGCGGGCTTATATGAGACAGAGAGATGCGTGAGGTTGCTATATGTGTGCAGCATTTCCAGATCGAAGAGGCTAAAGTTGGGCATCTGATTCACGTTTGCCCTGTTCAGCGATACTGCTGTCAAGATGGACAAGTTGGTTCCACTGTCCTCGATTCCGGATTCGGGAATACTGCAAGATGCTGCGCTGCTTGGAGATGAGTGTGGCGAAGAGTTGTAGTTGCATGCTGCTGAATGCTTTATACAGTTCAAACAATTGGGCTTCTCTTCTCCACACTTTATGTTCTTGTTAGCTATTCCGAGAAATGCCGGTTTATGGGGATACATGTGTCTCACTTTGATCTTTCGCCTCTTGCAGACTATGCAACCAGCTCTTGATGTTCTGCGTGGCTGTTGCATGATCAAAGAACTCTCGTCGCGTGTCGATTTGACACGCCGTGATTTTTTGCATTTGCTCATAATTGCGGACTGAGTTACTGCGCTGACAAAATGAGATTAGGAAGCCGGATCATATGGTGGCTGATGATAGCTTTTTTCCTCCTCCAGAAACGGGTATCATTGCACCTGCAAGATGTAGAGGGATTAAATAATGAAGACTTAGCTGTAATATTCCACTGGACCTCTGATTTGGAGATTAAGCAAGTCCAAATGCACGATGATTTGGGAACCTCTCGTAGACTAGATGAAGTGCTAGGCACTCACAAGATTTTGATGGTGGGGAAATATAGACTTTCCTCTACAATAATCCCTGTCGTTTCATTCTTCGGCACATCATCCTCAAGCAGTGTAATAAATATCAGCGGCATCTCCGCCCCCCAAACTTTATATTAGGTGATGGAACCTTTTGCTTTAACTTCGACTCCAACTTCGACTTCCTCGTCTTTGTCCATCCCGTCTGTTTCCCCCTCAAGTAGAGAAAAAGCTTTTGTTAACTTAATTCCCCTGCTTGAATCAGATCTGGTATCAAATCGTACGCTAAAACGACCGCCTTGAATTAACAAAAGAATAAGGTGCAGAAATTCTCGAATGCTAGGTTTTCTTCCGCTTTGACCTCGTCCACATTCGGTATCGTCCTTAACTTTTAGTTGCGTAAGGTCATCTCAATAGGATCCTTCGCCTTAGTTTATGTGCTCAATTTAGTTGATATGTGGCTAGAGATTAAGATTTCAATCCAAGGGAAAATCATGAAAGCATCCCACTCAAGAGGATACTACTGTTGTTAGAACGGTAGACTTCTTCTCCTAAAGTCGATTCTCGATTTTTTTTGGAGAACTAGGTACCGCAAAAGCAAGAAAATGCCAAGGAAGCTCGGAGCGAGACGAGCAAGACTCTCTTTGAAGTTTTAAACTTCAAAGTTGCACTTCGGATCAAGTCAAGCTAACTAGACCACTAGTGGCAAATATAAAGAGGGTGTAGCAAGAGCGGGCTCTAGCTTTCTGCGATAAGGCCTCAATGAAGACGGCAGATGAGACCCATTGTTGGGAGAAGTCTCACCGACATATAAGTTTCAGCTACCGGAACATCCCGACAGAACATCCCGACAGAGGTCACCACAGAGATGTGCCAACTAGCGGGAACTAGGTACGGCAGATCATCGACTGTGCCTGTTTGTCACTAGATGATCAGCGGTCTTGACAATTTGTTCTGTGGGCTTCCAGCCGTTGTGGCCATCCTACCTCCCCATGAAGAGAAAGGTGGCTTTCTCTTGAAATGAACCATTGTCACCTGATACTCATATGAAACTGTCCTCCAAACCTCTTGTTTAAAAACATGCTGGGGCTGGACAGAGGAAACAATTCTTGGCGATAATGATTCCTTATCGATGCTCTTGGTCCCCCTTTGTTGTATTTGTATGTCGTCAATCATATCACGTCAAAGATAGGCAAAGTTTGATGTACGACTCGCATTTTCTCATGCATCTGTAGACGGCCCTGTGGACAAGAAAGAGGCACGCAGACAACCAATCAATGACAGAAGAACTGCCATCCAATACAGGAAGATCCGCAACCTCATCTAATTCAAAGCCTTCTAAAAACTCAAATCTCAATCGTTCCATACCAAACTAGAGACCAGCCGCTTTATCATCCACCAGTCATAAGTTCCGTACTCCAACCGCCCAAAGAAGCGAAGCCACTACAATCCAGATGAGTGCCTTGTGATCCTGATCCCCAGAACTGTGTTTCCTTCCCAAATTCCAGCGAATGTTTCGAGAAGGTCATTTAGTAAGGGTACGTGCGGTTAGGGTCTGGGATACATTTCTTCCAAGCCACATCGATGGAGGTGTAGATCTCAACGTAGACGAAAAGCGGGAAGGCAGCACCCCAGAAGACCATGAGGATGATGACCATACGACCGTTTCGGTTCTGGGGTCGGCTGGGCTTGTTCCACTTGAAGCGGATGAAGGCACCATGGAAGAGGACTATGGGTTAATGGTCAGCGGCTTTCTCTCGGTGCAATGAGAATGGACGGTACTTACACAGAATGGCCATGACCAAGGGTCCCCATATAATAGGAACGTGGTCACACTTAGCCCAGTGAACACCATTCACACCCTGGTACTTGTTGAACTCGGTCTCGGAAGGATTGTTGAAAGTGACGTTGTTGACACTGTCCCAAGCGATATGAGCCGGGTCCAAGGCTTCTCGAGCAGCTAGATTCTTAACACCATCCATGAGGTACTTGATGGGATTGCCACGGGAAGACATAGCGGCGCTGGATGGAGCAGTAGTGATGATGGTGGATCCATTGAATCTGGTGCCATTGTTGGAAGCATAGACTGCGGTTGGGTTGACATTATTGGGGAGGTTGCCAGCGGTGTAGGTGCAAGGGATCTCGATTCCACCTTGACCCCAGTAACAGAGTCCAGTAATCAAGGATGGCTTTGCAGATACATCAGATACTTGAACCGTAACAGTGTGGGTCTAAAAACAATTAGGTATTGCTGGGTTGAGAGGGACAAAGACAAAAGGTAGCGGGAACATACTAGCTCAGTAACAGTGATAGTAGAGCGAACAATATTAGTTGTAGTGATGGTTGTAGTTGGGAAAACCGACGAAGTTCTGGTGTAAACCTGGGGAGGAGCATGGTTGACGGGGATAGTGGTCAGATAGACACCGGATGGAAGCGTAACTAAATTGCAGAAAGTTTGTGTCAGTCAAGGAGCTGAAAATGATCACCCTGAACTCTCTGAGAAGCTACACTGACCTGAAGTTTGGGTAACAACGTCTGGTGGGCCATGATTTCCTGAGATAGTGGACAGAAAGACTCCGGGGGGAAGAGGAGCAAGGGCGGTGGCCAAGTTGGTGATGGTCGTAATGAGTGTAAGAGGCTCACCGCCTTGGAAGTTATTGAAGACCCGGGTGCTGATGATAACTCCAGAGCCATCGGCTTGCACACATGGAGGTTAGTTTTGGCACGGAATGATGTATTCGAGACACGCTTACCACCGACGAAGGTACCCAAACCGCTGGTGACCGCCAAAGCGGCAAGGAGGGTCTTGGAGAACATCTTGTGTATTTCTATGATGGTTGAGAGTTAGCTGTGAATGCTAGATTGAAAAGTGGATTGGGTTGATTAGAGAATTCGAAACTGAACTGCTACTTTGACCAAGACACAAGAACAATATCGTCCACCATGCAGACAGATCGGGGGGCTGCAGGCATGCAATAATGTGATGCATGGAGATAGAGGCATGAATTTGCTTACCTTTCTTGAACGTTGAGGGATTGTGTGATGTTCACGGGCTGTGTTCAGCACGTTAGCCAAGAAGAAGAAAAGAAGAGGAAAAAGCAGAGACGGATGGATCTTATACCGTAAGCGTGTTGACGAATGACAGCGAATGCCTTCGGACGACGCGTGGAGAGCGAAATATGGAGTTGTTCGGATTGAAAGAGGTTGGGGAAGAGAGCGTGTTGATTTGGTAGCGGATGTGGCCTGTTGTTTATATTGCAGGTCGAGCGACCAATCAGCTTGGAAGCGAGAAAGAGTGACCTAAGTAGCTTTTGACCCAAGTAGTCTTCGAACAAACTACCACGTCTGCCGATAAGGCACCAATAATGTAATGGCAAAATCATACTCTGTCAAATGAGCGTTGAACACTGTGGAACCCAGGACGAGCCTCAGGTCCCCTCAAGTGAGCGAGACGTCCTTGAGGCAAGACGTCTTTGAGGTAAGAATGTCCGATGCGTATCACTAAATCTCTTTCAAGCACAGCTTACTGTCTGTTACTCCTAGTCGTACGAAGTCTCAAGAACCAATGCCCTGCAGTTTTTTCACATTCATATGCTGAAGCAATTTGCACATCGACATTGCAAAAATTATGAATTCAAGCATGAATTCTAGGCCGAAGAGATTCAATAGCAACACATCCATTTAACGGAACGCTAGATGATGTTTGCAGTTCCTAGAGTGCCCTTTGCAAATATCTGCGCACAAATTAGAAAGTAAAATAGCGGGATAAAATGTACAAGAACATTATGATACATGGCTTCAATCCACCAGCCAAGCTAAGCAGACACTCTTCGATCGGAGCTGAAGGCCAAGTGGCTTTCGAAAGCCTTGCATGGTATGATTTTTTGGTATTTCTAGTCGAGGGCTTGTGGTTACTGTTCCAATGGTTTCAGTATTTCCAGCGCAGAGGCCCCAATCAATAACCAATGGCAGAAGTAAAAGCGAGAAGCGTATTGTCCATTACAAGGCTTGAATACGCGTTACAAAACTGGCCCAATGGAGCTTACTTGATCAAAGTCCAAAGTTGAGCAAAAGAAAAAGTATGAAAGGGTACCGCAGTATCAATCGAGAATCACATCATGGCAAGTAAAGAAAGGAGATCTTAGCTCCAGTAGATTTCCAAGGGCCTTGTCAAGGCCCAGCTTGAAGTCATGTATTTGAATAATGACATCCAAAATGCTGCAAAGTAAAATTCAGATCCAGTAGACTGAGTGAATCAAGTATACTCGCTGCCATGTGACTTTCGAGAGTTTGAGGTTGATATAATAATGAATAATACATTGCGAAGCGGTTGAGAAAGACAGCAATGAGGCCATTTTCCGGCTATGGTGTGTTGCCAGGCATTATTTGAATCTCTTGCATAGTGGGCAACAAAGTGCCCCGAGCTACTGGAATAAGCATGCGAGCCGCAAGTTTGTCTCTGATCTTTCAGAGGCTCAAATATCTTACTGTTTCTGTACTGTTCATAGAAGGAGGATAGATATAGTGGTTGGTGGTAAATGATGTTGCGCTGGAAAGAACCAAGAAAGGCAACATCGACCAACTCAACACAGCTACTATAGTCAGATGATTGGAATATAATGCAAAGCAAATAGAAGGTCTTCAAGCATGGTGCTAAATTGAAGTAATACAATGAATAAATGGTTTTGAAGTAGATCCCGGGACATCAGACGGACGTAGATCTCAGCGGCTTGGCGATGCAGGGACCCCACTTCGAACCTCAGGTCTAACTGGAGCTTCATAATCCGGTCTAGTCTTCCAATTTGTTGACTATCCCCGACTTGCTCCTGTGCTCAACATTTAAAGTTACATTATTCTTAAGCCAGACACTGAGTATGGCGTGGCCTTATCCGTGAGAAGGTAAAGTGCAGTCACTTTCTTCAGCATACGCTGGCCTTCTGGCTACCACCAACGTGGGAATGATTCGTGAAATGCATGCAAAAACCAGGGACACTGGTAGAAGCTGTCTTGACCGGAATAAAGCCAAACTTGGGTATCTTGCATGGCTAACTTACATTTTAGAATTCTAGACTCAATGAATTTCCCCAAATCCTCGAGGAGCTTCAGCAAACATCACAAAAATGACCGCCCCGAAGACCGCCACCTCCGAGCCCAGCGCTGCCGTGACTACCATGAAGATTGATGGCACCGAATATTCCTTGATAGAAATAAGATCTACTGGTGATGTGCTGCTAGATGTGCACTTCATGAACGACTCTGAGTGCACGAAATCGATCCCAAAAGACGCCCTTCGAAGTCTGCGAACCAAGAAGCTCCCCATACCCTCCCCAAGGATCATATACCGCGTCAAGCTCGACACGATCAAGAAGTACTCTGAATTCTTCCAGATCTTGCTTAAGCCACAATTTGCAGAGGGAATAGAAGTTGCGCGGGCTCTTGCGGCTCTCCAGGCATCGAATCAGGATGCGACGAAGGTTGAGGCGGACAAGTTACCCAGAGTCAAGATTGTGGATGAAGATGGTGCTACAAAGACATTTGGAAGGGAGTTGATATTCAAGGATATGCTGAACATTGTACATGGAAGCGTAAGTAGGGAGCTTGCAAGTTCTGGCAGAAGCTTTGCTGATATCATTCCCAGGATCTTGTAACGTTCCCATTCAATACCCAATGCATCACTACCCTCATCGTCCTGGCAGACCGATACGGCTTCATCGCCCCTGTATCCAGAAATATGCAGAAGACACTGAATACCCACAAGTACCCAGTCACACTCGACAAGAATGGCGAAGAAGCTCTAAGGCAGAAGATCCTCGTACAGTTCCACACCGACCAAGGCATGAGGTTTACAAATGCTACGAAGGACTTGATCTTACGCGGCTCGCTACGTTGGGCTGATACGGTCGAGAATGGATTTGAGTTCCAAACAATCTGGTGGGATTTGCCATATGGACTTGAAGGTGGATATTCCTTGAGATTCTCCCCGTCAGCAGGAGTACGTGCTAATATGGACCAGCCGAACTGGCGTTTCGACGTGCTTGTGTTCTCCGAACTATTGCTTCTATTCAAGACCAGTTCCTCCAAATCTATTCATCTAAAGATAGACAGTGCAAGTTAGGCTACGATTCAAGCTCAAGCTGTGATTCTTTCCAGTAAGTACGGTAGATTGGACTTGCATCTTTCTAACTCCAAAGTGATGCTAAACCTTTTCTGACCTGCTCTTATATAGATTAGGAGAGATGATCAAATTCCTGACGAAAAAGGGTCTTTTGTCACTAGTATCCTTCCAAGCCGCGTCACCCTATGACCCGGACTATTCCTGGCCAGAAGCATACCAAGGCGACGTCGAACTTCTAATTGGCATCCTCCGCCAATGTCCCACCTACCAAATCGACAGCAACCACGGTCATTGCGGCCTTCGGAACAAACTCCTCCCAGCTCTAGACTTCATCCGAACCTGCATCGACACCGGCCTGGGCATCCGACTATCACGCTCAAAGTCCGGCGGTCCTGTCTTCGAGTCCTGGATCCCTGCTCAGATCCCCAGCCGTTCCGGCGCCAAGAAAGCCGTCTGGGTCGGTAATGGTGAGGATGATGTTAATGTTGCTGCGGGTAAACTGAAGCAGTTTGACTTTGCTCAGGCAAGACCTAGGATGTTAGGGTCTAGTAATATAGATGGTGGCGTGGAGAGAACTCCACGTGGACTATTCACTGCTGAGAAGTGGAATTGGGTGACGGAGCCGGATATGAGTAGTGGGAGAAATGGTCAGTTAAGATGATTCCCTGAATGTGATAGCTGTGTCTAATCTCGTCGGCAGTACTTGGTGGATCGTTCATGACTAGTATCTCTCGGTAGAGGGCGTTAAAGAGAGTGAAGCATTCATATCAGCTTTGTATGAGAGTGCAAGGTCATGGATATCAACAACGAAGGTATGCTTACAAGGGGTTGAAGGGAGTTGGAGGCTGTGGTAAGGAAGCATGCATAGCGGTACATAGGATTACAGCACAAATCAACGAGGTGACGAAACAAAATTCCTTTTCTTCAAGATCAACGTTTGCAATTCCATTTCGTACGTGTGCGCGTGTATTATCCCTTTGTTCTTTCCATCATCTCACTTCATCGCGTGCATTTGCAAATAACCCATCCATCCTCCAATTCCCATTGTCCGAATCAAGCGAAAGATATTGAAAGGCTATCGAAGTGTCGATAGGCTACTGAATGGTCCAGTCCCACGTCTAGTACCCACCACCGTATCCCGCGCCAGGGTATCCGTCACCTCCACCGTATGGAGGCTGTTGGGGTGGTTGAGGAGGGTATTGGTTTCCATACGGAGGCTGATGGGGCGGGTATTGATTGCCGTATGGTGGCTGTTGAGTGGGACCGCCTTGGAAACCACCTGGTGGACCGCCGGGGCCGCTTTGAGGCCAGTAACCACCTCCTGGAGGCCCTTGAGGGGGACCTTGATCATAGCCGCCTGGGCCACCATAGGAAGGCTGCTGGTGATCAGGTGGGTATGGAGCGTTTGATGGCGGATATGGGGGACCACCACCTCCTCCTCCGGACGGGAAAGGCGGGTTGGAAGGGTACGGAGCATTCTGTTGATATCCACCCTGTTGGTAAGGAGGGTTGTTGTAGTCCTGCTGGTAGTTTCCTGGTGGTGGACCACTCTGGTAACCTCCTTGCGCTGGGTTCGGAGCTAGATACCCGCCTTGAGAGGATGTTGGACGGTTGTAGCTTGAGCTGCCTGGGCGAGCGAGGTTCTGGTATCCGAAATTCGGGGATTGATGAGGCATGCCTGGGGTGCTTGATTGAGGGGATGGGCCGCCCATGTAGGAGTATGCGGCGTTGCTATCGTTGCCTTCCATGGCTCCTAGATCGCGACTGCGGATTTCCGTCCAGATTGATCCGGAGGTCTTTCCATGGCCGCCAAGGGAACCATGGTCGTGTAGGTCTCGCGAACCTGTTCCACCGCCGGACTCCTTGTGGTTGCGGCCAGCTTTGACGGAGGAGGAGCTGAGGATGTGGTTTAGTTGGCCGCGGTCTGGTTGCTCGTCGACCCATTTGCGGACGGTGTTATACATGTTGCGGTGCAACTCGCATTGCTCATCGCGGATGGCTGGATGGTGGAAGGTGCGGAGGATGTCCTTCATGACTTCGTCGACGGAGATCCCTGGATTCTCCCATGCGTAAAGAACACGGCTGGTCTCATTGTTAGTTTGGGGACCAGGAGTATGACAAGGAAGGGAGCCACTTACGGAGCAACATATTGCAAGATGGTTGTTGCGACACGACCAGCCACTCCATTCAACTTGTTGGAGAAATGATCCTTGGAGAGCATAGAATGCGTGGGGTTGCTGCAATGAGCATCATTCCATGGCTCAAATTGGGAGTTGGCACTGGTAAGAGTTAGCAATTTCGCAAGGCGTGAAATGGATGCAGTACTGACCTAGCTTCAACAACAGTGGAAGAACCTTCCTTCAAGGACTTCGAGACAGCATCGATGATGGGTCTGATAAAAGGAGAGAGCAGCGATAGAATGAACACTGTAAGGGTCTCACTGATCTTCTCAACCAAAGATTCCAAGCCGGGGATCTTTGCAATGGTAGCACTAATTGCCTTGACGACCCTATCTCTGAATTCCAAGATGGGGTAGATCTGCTTTGCAGTCTTGAGGGGATCGAAACTCTCGCTCATCCCAGGAATCTGGTTGCCAGAATGACCCAGGTGTGAGCCTGGAGGACCCGCGAAAGAAGTGTCGACGCTGCTTCGCTTCAAGGTGTTTTGATACTCCTGTTCGGCTGATTGCTCTTGCAAGCCTCTGGCAGTTGATGCAAGGCCACTTCCCATGCCTGGGACTTGAGACAGGAGACTGGTGAAGTCGGTTCCACCTCCGGAACCAAACAGTCCACGCTGGCCTGTTCCGCCACCGGCTTGAGCTTGTTCTGCTCCTTTGAGAGCTAGATCCATTTCTTCGACCTCAGTTTGAGTGAAATGATCAGTTGCTTCTCCAAGGACGGAGTGGAGGAAGTCAACAGCGCCGAAAGTACCGGTTACGAGAGGGTATACATGGTGACCTCGAATGTTGATCTCCGTGGCAATGCCACAATGGGGGAAGACATCCCGATAGCCTAACTCACGAAGAGCAAGCTCACAGTAGTTGGTGTGGGCACCAAAATCCCTACATTTGTGAACAGGTTGATTTATGATGATCAGATCGATCAACTTACTCTAGACAATGTAGAGCCTGTCCAAGGCAACTACAAGAGAGTTAGCAATAGAATAGTTAGTGCACTTATGGAAACATACCGGAGCGCTTCGCATAAATCTGCTTCTTTGCCACTGGAGTTTCCAGAGCCATTTGTATAGAGTCTTCCAAAGTGGATGCTTCTCTGGAGACTGAAGCGAACGTAGCCACTTGAGGTGGCCCAGCCGCCATTCTCGTTGGCAATGTAACTGGAAGATTCAAGAGTTAGCGATGCTTCACAACGAGCTCGCAATATCCGCACAGGAATATTTCAATCTCTTAAGCAGAACATTGGAGCCAGGTAGTTGTGCTAAGTCCTTGGGTGGAATGGAATATAAGCTCCTGAATCGCAATCTTACTTTTTCATCCCAGTGTTTGGGTCAACTTCAAGTTCCATTGGCTGAACTGGGCCTCTAAGACGCTGATCGTATTCTCTTGCGTCTTTGTTGTCGGCATAGTCTTTTGGGTTGTCAATGTGTTCCTCGGGTCGGTAGACGCCAAGTCGCTCCTCAGTGACTTCGAATTCCTCGGTGGCATAACCAAAAGACAAGAAGCTCAAAACCCAGACCTGATTCATATTAACATAGAGCAGCGTAGCATATACAACATGATTTAGCCTACTAGAATGCGGATAGTAGGGGCCGAGACGCCTTTCAAGCTACCGACATCAACGGCTTGAGAATAGTCACGAAGCCAATTGCCGAAGTAAACACGCTTTACCATCATCGATGTCCATTTATGGCCCTTGATAAAGGCAATGGTCTTGAGCATATCCTCAATGTCTGCATTCAAGTTAGTCTTCAAAGCCATAGAAGGCACAGAGTACTTGAAAAATCGATTGTACCTCCATGACGAAAATTGTTGCCCTCAATCTGAGCGATGCTGGGAATATTGCCAGCTCCAAAAGCCGTAGCTGGAGAAGGCAATATCAAGAGCACCAAGCATGATACGAAGATCAGCGAACCGAAACTCAAAGAGCCACCTGCCATTTTGCGACGATTTGTTTGTTGCCTTGTGTTCGAAATCAAGGTCGGATGACGATATGGTAATCTGGTGGGGTAGTGGGGTTCGGGAAGGGAATGGATGGGAAGGGAATTGGAAGGCGAGAGAGCAGAGCTCAAAAGCTCATGCAAATGGAAGCTGGCGGAGTGACCACAACAACAGGTCCGTAGGTAAGGAAAAGGTATCAAAATCTGATGGAGAGCAACGCGTTTCTTTTGATAATGAGGTAGCTTGGGGATAAGCACTGCTAGATCTAAGCCACAATCAATTGGCTGAAGATGAGGTGGTCAGCCACATTTCATCACGTGACCAGGTCCGCGAGCATGTGGACGTGCTATCCTGAGGCTGCAAGCCTTATCCAGGCGATGGATGCTCTGTGGAGTGGACAGGCGGCAGCTGCAGCTCTGGCTGACTGATGAACCGACCAAGAAGATCCTTGTTGATTTTCCATATGGCGTTACTTTGGCACCCAACTCCTGATAATTTGCTCCGCCCTTCCGACTTTTGATTGATCTCTCCTGACTACGGCGTGTTCATCTCCCTGAGATTCCTCATAACATTGCTTCTGTCGCCCTCTCCTCAACTCGATTTTCTTTACGGCATTTTCTTCTTACTGTTCCGGCTTCATCCTGCAACAGAGTAGGCTGCCGCCACTCCCCTAATCAGCCTCCAGCGCGGACTTTGGAACCACCCGGATTCGATACATCATTCTCTCTATTCGAGTCCTCCCATACTCCCTACCAAATTGCGATCGAGAGCCGCCATCATGTCTCCCTCTCGCACGCTTCCGACCTTCCTGCAGACTGAGGTTGCGGCTCACAACACCGAGAAAAGCTGCTATGTTACCATGGGCACCCGTGTCTTCGATATCACCGACTTCCTAGACAGCCATCCTGGCGGGGGCGAACTTATTGTAGAATACGGAGGGAAGGATATCACCGACATACTGAAGGATGAAGATTCGCACACTCATTCCGATGCTGCATACGAAGTACTCGAAGATTCTCTGGTTGGATTTGTCGCAACGGAGAAAGTGATGGATGCTGCGATCAGAAGCCAACATCCAGACGAAATTGTGCCTCTCCCACCTACCGTGGATGGCTTGGACGAGTTGAAAGAAAACGGTCTTCCCGACAGAGTCCCAGTCTTCCAGGCTACGGGGATGTCCTCTGCTGCGGATCTCGAGAAGGAAACGGATCTCACAAACGATTACAAAACACACAAGTTTCTCGATCTCAACAGACCTTTGCTAATGCAAGTATGGTTCGGCGGCTTCAGCAAGGATTTTTATCTCGAGCAAGTCCATCGACCCCGACATTACAAAGGAGGAGAATCTGCACCCTTATTCGGCAACTTTCTTGAGCCCTTATCCAAGACCGCTTGGTGGGTTGTCCCAACCGTTTGGCTTCCACCAGTCGCCTATGGAACCTATGTTGCGTCAAAAGGCTTTTCGAGCATTGGCGCCGAAGCGGCGTACTGGTGTTTCGGGTTGTTTCTGTGGACTCTGGTGGAATATGTCCTGCACAGGTTCCTGTTTCATTTGGATAAGTAAGAACCTGTACCTCCTTGTCTAAACCACCACATCTAACCTCCACTAGATGGCTCCCTGACAATCGAGTTGCCCTCACTCTTCACTTCTTACTCCATGGCATTCATCATTACCTTCCTATGGATAAACTTAGACTTGTCATGCCGCCAACTCTTTTCCTCGCCCTAGCAACCCCATTTTGGAAGCTTGCACACGCCATTTTCTATTGGGACTGGTGTGTAGCCACTGCTGTCTTCTGCGGTGGTATCTTCGGTTACATCTGCTATGACCTGACGCATTACTTCCTCCACCATCGGACCCTCCCTTCATACTGGAGAGAACTGAAGAAGTATCATCTTCAGCATCACTTCATGGACTATGAGAATGGATTTGGGGTAACGAGTCGCTTCTGGGACGTAATTTTCGGTACCCAGTTGGCTCCACCGCCAATCAAGACTTTGTAGGCATTATTGTAGTATTACGCATTGGAGGTTGGTTTCAGCAACGATGTCATGATGGGGATAAAGTCTTTGAGGGCATTTGGGCGTTGGCTGGCTTTGGTCTGGCAATGGGGAGCCGACCACTCAATTTGTTTATTGAGCAGTAGATACCTTTAATAATAAATAATGATATCCTATTCACGATAATATTGACTCCAGCTCGAGTAATCCTCCCTAATCATAATCTCACTGTAAGAAGTAGCTGAACCGGTTAAAGTCCGGTACCTGGGGACCTAGTTTCGTCATGTGAGCGCCTAGTCCATGTGATCTGTGGTCAGCGATCAATCTCTTTCTGCCATCGCCTCCAGGCTCCACCATCATCGAGTCGCGATATTATTTGTCTTCTCTTCACAACCCAGGCAACGACAGTTCCCACTGATTTCGCTACCTTTCCCACTCACTCTCACTCTCAGTAATTAATTAGTCCCACAGCCAAATCCAACCCTTTTGGCTCTTCTCAATCATGTCTGCCCTTGACGTCGAGGCCCTCCTCGATTCGACTGCGAATGCCACGCCTGCCGACCAGAATGGATCTTCGAAGTCCAAAGACAATGATGATCGTCACAAGAATGAGCGCAATGACCGCCGCGATAGAGAGCGAACTCGTGATGGCAGCAGAGACCGCGACCGAGACCGAAAGCGTAGAGACCGTAGCAGAAACAGAAGGGAGACCAACGGAGACAAGGAATTGATTGGAACGCCTACAAGTGACCATGGCAGTGCTCAGGGAAGTGTCAAGAGTAGGCGCAGAAGTAGAAGCCGCGAAGATGATCGCCGACACTCACGCCGTCATAGAGACAGCCCTGACGAAGGAGGCCGCAGAGACGGTGATTTCTACAGAGGAAATGGTCGTACTCGCTCCCGTTCCAGAAGCCCAAATCGTTACTACCGTCCCCGTGGAGATCGCCGAGATCGAGATGACTTAGAAGGTGGAAAACCAAGGGAGGACCGACGAAATAGAAATGACGGACGACGAGCAAGTAGAAGCCCGAAGAGAGAGAGCACACCCCCTTTGACTGAAGACGAGCGCGACCGGCGCACAGTCTTTGTCCAACAACTCGCTGCTCGTCTTAGGACTAAAGAACTCATAGCTTTTTTCGAGAAAGTTGGGCCAGTGAAGGAGGCGCAGATCGTGAAGGACAGAGTCAGTGGTAGATCCAAAGGGTATTTTCTCCACTCCCATTCCGCGTTATCACACATTAACTTGCTATCCAGTGTTGGCTACGTTGAGTTCAAGAATGAAGAATCGGTCCCTGCTGCTATACAACTCACTGGTCAGAAGCTCCTAGGAATCCCAATTATCGCCCAACTCACCGAAGCCGAAAAGAATCGCCAAGTTCGCAACCCCGAAGCAACCGGCAGTAACCCAAACCAGATTCCTTTCCACCGACTCTATGTGGGTAATATCCACTTCAGCATCACTGAAAGCGATTTACAGAATGTCTTTGAGCCTTTTGGTGAGCTTGAATTTGTCCAGCTACAAAAGGAAGAACAAGGTCGCAGCCGAGGTTATGGATTTGTCCAGTTTGTCCCCTACTCCTCCTATTTATAGATTCGCTTTGCTAATAGATGTCAGGTTCCGAGATCCTAACCAAGCTCGGGAGGCTTTGGAGAAGATGAATGGGTTTGATCTCGCTGGTCGACCAATTCGTGTTGGTCTTGGCAACGATAAGTTTACTCCTGAGTCTACCGCCAGTCTTCTGCAGAGATTCCAGGGACAGAGCCACCAACAACAATTCCAGGGTTCCGCTTTCTCCGGTTCTGGTGGGCGCGGTCCGCAAGCAACTAGTGGTGGCAACTTCGATCGTGCTGGTGGTCGAGACAACGACAAGAGCTCTGGAGGTGCCAGTGCCTTGGATGACACCGATGTTGGAGGAGTAAACTTCAACAACTATAGTCGAGATGCATTGATGAGGAAACTTGCCAGAACAGATGAACCTGCCCCCGCCTCCAAGGGCCGCGATGAGAGACGAGAGATCTCCAAGCCGAAAACCGAGACCAAGCAACTGCCAGTGAATGTCAATATGGCAAGCAGATGCGTTGTACTCAAAAATATGTTTGACCCTGCAGAGTATGTTCCCTTTCCCCTTATTTCTTGAACAGTACTAACATATTTGGTTCAGAGAAGAAGGTGATTCCTGGGAGAAGGAGCTAGAGGATGACGTCCGCGCAGAGGCCGAAGAGAAATATGGCCACGTTGTTCACATTGCTCTAGATCCAAACTCGCAGGGCGATATATACCTGAAGTTCGATCGGGTTCAAGGAGGGGAGAACGCCATCAAGGGTCTCAATGGCAGATATTTTGGTGGACGCATGATCAGTGCAACGCCTGTTGTGGATGCCGTCTACAGCAGTTTGTTTTCACGCACGAAAGCGATCTAAGATGCTAATCTCGGCCTACCTCGTAGACTCTAGGGTCGTATCGAGTATGTGAATCCATTCCCCCATTCCAACACCATGCTAACTCTGGTTCAAGAAACTAGTCATCCCCACTTTCCATTCACGATGAAGCTTCCGCCCCTTTTCACCTACTGCCAAACACAGTCTTGACGCTACCACAGATTCAGGCAGCCTTTATTATCAGCAAGCAGACTTCGAGACGGCAGACCGGTATCCAAGAACCTCGCTGATTACTTGTACCTAGGAGCCTCATCAAGCGATATGTCCGACCAGCTCCTAGGATATTGGGAGCCACTATTGATTTCCGCTGATTGCACATAGGGCATTTGTCATGTACACATTTTTCTCCGTAAAGGTGCAATTTTGGCGCTTCCGCGTTGTCCCTTCCGTAGCAAATAAAAGCTTCTACTTAAATTTCTCCTTACATGATGAAAAAAGTGTTGGCAAAGTATGGCTAGCCTTTCGGGTCCGTCCTGAACATACAGAAACATTAACTGTCTTCCCAGGGCAACTTTTGATTGTTTCAAATGGAGTATTCGAACGGGTCTATCATTGGCGCTAATGCTATGATTAATTGTTACCTCGAGAGACTGGTAAGTTATCCCGTCTGCTGTGACATATGTTACTTTCCTGCGAAATGAAGTACCGATTACAGGACTCTTTTCTTTAATATTGGTCAAGTTTGTGACACTCACAAACCTGGGTAGCCGTCTCAAGTCACTTGAGCCACTCTAGCCAATAGATGTCAAATATCTCTAACAGGTATGGCTAAACTTGAGCCCCCTTGTGCACTTTCATCTTATCTTTAAAAGCTCAAAAAATGGACTTTTTATGCTAACTTTAACATCGTGTGACTTTCTAGGATCTCACATATCGCTGGTCTCAGTGATTTTCGAATTGCTCTTGCCTAGCTCCATTTGATCCCAAGCACCAATGAAGACTTTAAAAGATAAGATTCAATAGTTTTCTTTAAGGAAGTGTCCTACCCGTTGTATTAGTACTGTTTGTGCTGTGTGAACACTTGTTTCCTTTGACACTATAAAATAAACACAAGTGTGAATGTTTTTGCCGCTTACCGAGCTATCTCGAGGAGCAGTTAGCTCAAGGACGCAAGCATCAAAAGTCAGATTTGCTTTGTTCTAGTATCGTATCTTGTCTTGCTCTATCACTTGTACATTCTTTCAAGAAGCAAATTGGAGTTGAGGGAGTGGTGTGTTTGTGCTGGTCGTTGCGATTATAGCTTTCAAAAATTTGCTATAGTAGTTTCGCAAAATTAGAGAAGCTACAAGTACTTTGTAAGCCCTTAACTCTTCAAATCCTCAAACTGAAAACAGTTTAGGGTGATAATAAATGAGTTCTCGCTTTAGACACAACAAAGGATTTGAGATCTCGCTTAATTTCGCTTGGTCTTCAGGGGCTATGTTACAAGCGTTAATAGCTTGACTTGAAACTCACGCCTTGGAACCGCTATTGAGCAAGTTATCATCAATTTGATTGAAAAAAATGCTATTGAATATTTAGCTCTGCGGTAATTTCATCTTGGCTTGATGAATTTGAAAAGTCAAATTGCTGTCAATTGTTAGGTGAGCTACAGTTCGGTTACCCAAGGCTGCTCGAAAGTCCATTCACTAAGGTAGACAGATTTTTGCTTTCGTTGACTCATTCAAGTTACGTTGAATATGTAAAATGAAATGCCTAGCCTGTGATCTGGTTCAATGAATTTAGCAATGTGCTGCCTTCAATGAAGCTGCAGAGCGAAGGGTGAGAATAATAGGACAAGGTGTCTCCAGTAACTTTGAATTTGGATCTTGGGTCTTGGATCTCTTTGTCCAGATCCCATGTGTGCCTGAAAGAGCTTGAAAGTGCTCAGAAGTACTCTGAACATCTTAGAACATCTGTGGTACCTAACGAGGTGTCCAAGAAAATATCATTTGCTGGCTAAAGAAGCACTTCGAAGCAGTGGCAGTTGACTATATAAAAAATGGATCTCCTTAAGGTTCATGAAGACGACGCTGCAGCAAATTTTCTTTCTGGGTATTATCAGGGAACAGTATCGTCATCCTCCCAAGTCGTCATCTCAACTACCTGATGTCGTGGAAGGATTCACTAAAGAACCCCAATGTTCACTCATCCTTCCAAAGTTAGCAAGTGGAAGAATCTTAAGGAGTCAGGTTGGCGGGGCAAAACATCAGAATGGGGTGTGTGAGAACACGGAGTCATTAACTTCGTGAATGGAACTTGGGACTCCAAAAATCCCAGCTTCAATCATCTCTGGTTTGACGACACTTCTTTCAGTAACAACAACATCAACAGACCTTGTTCTACAATATTTTCTTTCATAGAAGGTCGCTCTATAATATATACTACAAGACCTTTTTCTTCATTACGCCCATATACAACATCGACTGCAAAAGGTATCGGGTTTAAAAACCAGCTCGTTTCAGCTATTCTTACTTCGCCAATCTCTATTTCTACGGAAAACCTCAACAACACTTGCTAATCAACAACACCGCCTATTTTAGCAACAGGCATTCCAACTGTTGGTCATTCTACGGATGAAATCCCTTGGTGAAGCTTGCCACCAGCTGCTTGCCGAAGCCCCCTCGACCCAGGTCTATTCACTTCTTACTACTTGTTGAAGCAAAGTGGGGTACAGTGAAAAGCTACAGCTGCCGACCCCAAAGCCAGTTGAATGGGGGTGGATAAAGCACCAAGCGGCGACGTTCTTACTTCTTCACGGTCGGCAATCTTTCGCCAACTTTCCTCATCAACACACTCCTCCCCAACGACCACGCCCTCGATTCCCTCCAAAGCACAACTTGTTCTCGATCCCTGCCAGGATATCACCGCGAAGATAGAAGCATATTGAAGGAAGGGGTGTGTATCGCAAATACGGGTGGCCCATCCTCTCCTTGCCCTCGACTCCTTCGACAACCTTCCTCTTCCATAACACATACTTCTTCCCTGGATCGACTACCAGTCCATATCTCCCTAATACATTTCCTGTGTCTCGCTTGTGGAAGGTACTGCTAGGAAATACGAGCCTGATACTAAACGAGGGGGGAGCCACAACGCTAAGCGCAAGTGGTTTTTATCTTTTCACTGGCGAGTCCGCACTTTTTTCCTCGTCAACATCACACTCTCCTTCCTTTCAACCACCCCAACCACAGATCTCCCCCAGCACAACACCTCCTTCTATCTCTGTCCCCATCACACATTCTCATCAGCCATCTCGGTGTCCTTCACTACCTTCTTGACAAACTATATCGGCCGTCGGCGAGCCTTACGCACGCTTCGAGGCGATCGCGCAAAACTCACTCCCAAAAGCATCACAACGATCTGCCATCACTCATCAACCAACCTCATGGTCGGTGCATGATGTCTGATTATTCTAACTATAACCCACCAGGTTACACGCAGTCCGATCGTCACCCCAGTGGCTTGGTTCGCGCCGCTCTTGAGACCGGTCGCATCAGAGGCAGCTCAGCTACTCCTGTACCAGCTCTCGAGGTAGTATCTCCATCTCCACAACGACCACTCCTACCATACATTGCCAGCATGGACAACGCTATACGCAGCTTCAATGGCAGCACGGGCGCTCCCAGTGACCACAATAGCCGACAAGTCAGTCCAGCTGCCAGTGTTCGGTCAGGTCAATCGGTTCGTTCCCACCCTCAATCTCACAGATCTATGAACACACAGGGCTCTGGTCAAAACAGAGCACACAACCAAGGCCAAGGCTATCCTGATAACTCTCCTCGCACATCTGTTCGCAGTTCTGGTCAGAATACAGGTCAGGCTCACGGCGGTCCACCTCAAGGTCATAACCAAAATCAATTTCATCCCGAAAACTCCCCTCGCATCTCGGTTCGCAGCTCTGATCAAAATACTGGTCAAGCTCAAGGCGGTTCATCTCAAAGCCAGAACTTTAGCCAACGTCAACCTGAGAACTCTCCTCGCACCTCTGTTCGTAGTTCCGGTCAAAACACTGGCCAAGCTCAAGGCGGTCCATCTCAAGGTCCATCTCAAGGTCAGCCCGAGAACTCTCCACACACGTCGGTTCGCAGCTCTGGCCAAAATACCGGTTATGCTCAAAGTGCTCGGCCTCCAGGTCAGAGCGTAACTCAAAGACAAACTCCCCCTCAAGGCAACAATTACGATCGACCTGCAAACCAATTCCAAGGTCATATCTATAGTCAAGCACAAGGTCCACCACAATTCCAGAACTCCATCATCCCTGCTTGGCAGATCGCTGGTGCAGCCTTGTATCAATCGACGGCTCAGAATCAACAATCTCAAGGCCCGAATCAATCGCCACAAGGCCGAAACCAGTCGCAAAATCAGAGTCAATCTCCCGGCCAGACCCAAATTCACCCTCAAGGTCAATCTCAAGGCCAACACCGACGTCAAATATCTTCTTCCCGCATGAACCCTGCTGTCCCTCCATTTCAATCAAACTTCCAGTCGAACTTTACGTCGAACTTTCAAACTTTCCAGCCATTGCAACCAATGATTTTCACTTCGCAGATGCCGCAGGTATGTTACAGAGTTTTCCTTCTCATAACACACTCCCCCAACTAACTCGTCTGTAGCAGGTTCATAACATGATGGCCGATACTCAGGAAGTCCATGCCAAGGCGAACGAAATGATTCAGAAGATCAAAGATGTTGACGCTATGAGCTCAGCACTGCAAGAGCGCCTGATCGAGAATACTGAAGAAATTCGCCGCTCATACGACCGATCCAGTCACCGCATGAAGACTGAATTCGAGAAGCTTTTCGTCCAGTACCAGACCAGCCAGATGCTCCTCGAGAACACAACTGAAAACCTCCGACAGGCTTACCAGGAGCGCGACAGTATGGGACATGCGAATGGTGACCTTCTGAGAGCCAAGGAGAGGGAGGAACAAAAAGCTAAGGAGTCTAACAGAAAACTAGAGAAGTTGGAGCAGGAGTGGAAGAAGTTGGACGCAGAATCGAAGCAGAAGCTTGCTGATAAGGATGCAGAGATCGAGCGACATTGCAGACTGATTAGGGAGCTGAACTTGGAGCTTGACCACCACCATGCGAGAGATGTCAAATTCTTGGATGCGGCGCACGTTAGATGGTTGGCGGAAAACCCCCCCTCAAGTGTCCGCAGTCGACGAAGTACGAGAACTACCCAGGATTCATTCGAGTCGCCTTCGGTAGCCTCGTCTGCTACATTCGCAGTCTCTGGTATGAGTGCACTCAGTCTAGGATCTCCTCCTTCCAAGCTGAACGATGGTATGACTGGACATTCGTACAGCCAGTCGACTGCATTTGGTCACGTCCGGCCAAACGGTGGCCCGCCCAATGCAACCGCAGAACAGATGTTCCCAGAGCCTTCCCAGCAGACTCGCCGGTTCCCAAACCTGCCAACTCAACGAGCTGTCAGAGGTAGAGCAGACATCCCCACCTCCCCATGGGAGACCGAGTCGTCTCGTGCCTACAATACCGAACCTGGTGACACACCTATGGCTGGCTCGAGGGCGCTTGTACTGTCCAGCGGTAGTGGACAGGATCCATCCATATTCTATCAGGACCATTTTGCGGAGCTCTACCAATTGATTGAAGGATGGGCAATGGCATACTGCACCAAACCAAAGATCTCAAACGACCAAGCAATTGCCCGAACCAACCAGTCGCTCTGGGCTTTCATGATGGATTGCACATACCCTGGTCAACGACAAGATGCTCATAGCCATCTTATGCTGCTCCTCAACGATGCCAAATCACGTCCATGGTTTGTTGTCAGAATGGGCGTTGCATACGTTGTCGCGGAAATGCTGTCGCTCAAGTCGTACAAGAACTTTAGCCCACAGATTGCCGCAGAGCTTTTAGCCGTCAAGAACCAACTTAAAGAGCGAGGTAAGCATCTTTCGCGTTCCAAACTCCAATCTTTCGATGCCTCTAACTAATTACTTCCTTTCTTACAGGTCTTGCCAATGATGCTCGTCAGGCTCTCACTGATCGACGTGCTAACGCTATTCAGTCTGCCGTTAGCAGTCCTTACTGGGAGAAGTATCGTGGCGAGCAACTGTTCGAGCACAGCAAGCAGCTTCGAGGTATTCTTGGTCCAATGCTCAACGATAGTGCCGACCGTTCCACGGCTGGTAAAGATCTGGGTGTCATCGCTCTCAAAGCCTGGGAGATCTCGGAGCACATGAACACCGCACAAGTCACATTCCAGGTCTATTTCCCGGAAACTGCAGGCAAATTCAATGCGGCAACCATGATTTCAAGAGACAATACCATCACTAGTCCCATGAACTTGCAAATCTCACAAACCCGAGTCAAGCTGGTCATCACTCCAGTTATCACCATGCGTGATGACCGCGGTACCACGATCAAGGCGAAGAACCTGCACTTCTCTACCGTTCTCACGATGGCATAATCGACTCCATGCATTCCCATATTCGACCGCTTTCGCATCTATCTTCGGTGTTCAGTGGTTATTTGCACCCATGCATCTGCCTTCTATCCCACGGTACGGCTTGGATTACGGGTCTGGATCTTGTTCGCTGCGTTCTTCAAGTACACTCTTGATCATCATCCAGCTCCCAACCAGGTGTTCGCCGGAAGCTACATATGCATCTCACTCAGAATGGTCTCAACTCATTTGATTTTATCGCTTTTACCTAAATAAATACGTCTGGAGGGTTTGCCCGGCGTGGCATCCATTCTCACGTCTCTTTACATTGCTCTATGCGATCACAGAGGCCTCAGACTCATCATTTGCTTTTTCCTATTCTCTTCGGATGTACTTTGATTTTTTTTGCTTTCTCAGAACTGGGGGTTTCAACTGGTTTCCACATTTCGGACATCCCACATATCTCGGCTTGCCGTTGATAATGTGCTGGATGGTTTCCTCATTGGTGGTGGTCTTACACACGGTTCGGCGGCGGTGTGTTTCGACCTGATATTACATGGCAGAGCATATGGATGACGGATGGATGGCTTTGGGTGGTAGCTTACTGGATGGCTCTCGGTTTTCCTGGTTTCTTTGCTCGAGATGGGCTGGCTTGCTTGTTGTTCGCCGGCCTGCCGATGGACTTTACTTGCTGCTCACTCAAGAGGATGGATTGCAAGGTTGAGTGGCTCATACATGGCTGATCATGCGATAGTCGAGAGCTCATATTGCCCCCTAAAAGTTATTGCGTGCAGGCTGAATGAAAATTTGCAAATTATCTCCCTCTTGCCTGCTTGTGAAGTGATCAATTCAAGGGACTGAGGACCATCCATTCTCGGAAAAGTAAAGGATTTCAAGGTTGTAAGGATATCTTGCGAAAATGATTAACGATCAAAGTCCCCAGTATATCACCATTTATTTGGAGTCTAGAGATCTATTACGCAGTTGCTGGGCTTCTTGTTGATATCTTCTGTGTTGGGAGTAAGACTCGGGTTCTAATAGCCACCCAACCCCGTCTCGTCCTCTGTCAGATTATTCTTCTGGTCAATGAAACACTTCATTCTCACAGGATGCATGTGCGACATCTGTTGGCTGAAAACAATTTGGATTTCGCATCTCCACCTACATACTCTATTCTTTGAAATGTTTGTTGCTTACGTCCTGTCCGCCGAGGCTAACCAAACTCGTGTCCGGTGAAGCGAGTTGCTACCAACCCATCTTACCTTCTGCGCTAAATTTCGCACTCTTCACTACGTAGGGATATCTATTAATAAAACTCTGTTTATAAAGTCTCTAAATATTTCAGAACATTAATTATCTTTGAGGAAGAGCCGAACAAGCCTTGGTTTTGATCTTGAAGTGAATTATGTACCTTAGGTACTCACTTGCTTCACCGGAGACGAATTTGGCCAGCCTCGCGCCTCTTTGGTCATTCTCTCTTGTCATGTAAAATTCCTGCATTAAAAATGCCCTCCAGTACCCTTTGCCAAATGTAGTTCCGCCCTCTTAACTTTTTTAAACCGTTTTATACTTAGCTTGATCCAACCTCAATATAGAATCCAAGACTCTCGCACTCAAATGTACACTGGTCAAAGGTGGTGGCGGAGGTATCGGCTGAGCCATGTCTAAACACCTCATCAAGCCGTGAAAGAACTGGCTTACAATACTTCCGACACTTTTGATACAAGTAATATATCAGCCATCTCAGACT
>JAFJYG010000806.1:0-24146 GCA_017366145.1 Cadophora sp. M221
TCCCTCCTCCCCCCATCCCATTCCATCCCGTCCTTCCTTCCTCCTCCTCCACCCGGCTCGGCTCCAGGGACCCTCACATCCGACAACCTTCGCCTCAAAATCTCTCATCTCTCAATCTCACCCCTCCCCTCCCCTCCATCAGAACATGATAATAATAAACAGGCAAGTGTGGCGACACCTCACCTCACCCACATACAGGAAACCTCCGCAATCGCAGTCGCAGCTGCTGCAGCCTGCAACCTCCAACCTCCAACCTCCAGCAACAACAACAATAACAACAACAGCACAAGGCCAGACAGAAAGTCAGGCAGGCACCCCAAGGAAAATAATTCCGGTAAGATGCAAGCCGTAAGCTGTAAGCATGCCTGTCCTGTCCAGCCATCCTACGATCCTATTCACGCCTTCCAATGATTGATTGATAAGAGTTACCCCAAATCCCAATCCCAATCCCAATCCTATCCATCTTCCGTAACGGCTGTCGTGCATGCCATATCATACCATACCACAACATACCATGGCAAACTCTATATATGTAAATTACACTTCGTCGTAGGCAGGGTTACATAGCGCCTCAAATAATCACCCATTCCCTAAAAGATAAAGATAAAGAACAACAGATAAAAGATAAACAAGATAACGGAACATATCTCCCCCGTTCCCCTTCCCCTCCCCTACAACTGCATTATAGTAGTACAGTAGTGCCCTGCATGCATGCATACCTACCGTAGATACATGCATCTGCACCCATACATAGCTTGCATCATTTCCATACCATTCACACGCCTATCTAACCAAGTGAAGCGAAATCAACAGGGTACGTGCGTATGTTGGGGATGCAAGACCGCATACGCATACGGGAGGATTTAAAACGGCTTTGCTGAGTTGCGCTTTGTTGGATTGGATTTTCTACTCTTGGTTAGATTAGATTAGGAGAGGATAGGGAAGCGGAAGGATTTGCCGTGTGGAGTTGTTGTGAATGAAGAATGGTACATAGGTATGCTACGCAATCCATGGTAGCTTTGTGTATATGTATCTATGTACCTCACTCACTCAACCTCGCCTTACCTCACCTCATCCAGCCTCCACGTCCACGTCCACCTCGACCACTACGTAGGCAACTCTCTATTTCTGGAATATTGTTCGGTCCTGAGATACATGGAAACCTCGATACAGCATTGTGAAAGATAACAGATATCTTAAATCAGAAGTCAACCCCCTCACAACCCCAAATCCGTATCTAGAGACATTCTATACTTGTCATGTAGGCCCATCCTCTTCCCTCGCTCCCTTCCATCTCCCCTTCCCCTTCCTCTTCCTGTCCTTCGCACGCCCAGGTAAGATCTCAATTCGACACCTGAACTCTCTCCCTCTCCCTCTCCCTCTCCTCATCATCCGGGAAACGAATAGTTCTCTCCAACGCAACAGCAGGCGGCGTACTAGGCCTAGCATCACGATCTCCAGAACCACTAGCAGCAACAGACGGTCCAGCATTCACACTCTCACTCCTCTCCGCAATAACCTTCCCACCAATCCTGAAGATCGCTCTCGTAGCCGTCGAAGCCCCAGCAGCAGATCCATTAGCTCCATTATTTGGGGTAGACTGACCAGAAGGTCTCTTGCGACGCTCACGTACGACACCAGCCACAGATGACGATCTAGAGAAGTTACCGATAGAGAACTGGCCCGCGTCGTCGTTGGATTGGCTAAATGCTCGTGAAAAGGTGCGCGGGAGGAAAAAGCCCAGTTTGCCAAGGGGGATGGAAAGGCCGTGGACGACCTGAAGAATCTCAATGTCAACTCTCCGTTCTCACATTACGAAATAACTCATCGTCGTCTGGTTGGGTTTGAGAGGGGAACTTACGATACTGCAGATAGCTAGAAACCAAACCACAATCATTATCGTCTCACCCAGCCGCTCGGCATCTTCCCTCTGGACTCCATCTACAGTGATGGTTTCGAGAAATTCAAGACTGATATATAGGTAGAAGATTGCAGAAACACCGATTGGACCGAAGAAGCCTACGAAGATAGCTTGTCTCTTCTCCTCGATTTGATGGATAAATTTGTGCAATGCAAAGACAATTGGAAGACGTCTGTAAACAGCAAGTAAATAAATCTCTTCCTTCGCCCAATGGAAGTCTAGCCACTGACCTTAGAAGGAGTATCAAGATCCCAAGAAAGATCAAACGATAGATCGGGATGATATCGTTATTTGCGAATAAAGCCCAGGGACAAATAGCTCCGAACCAGATGAAGATGGATAAGTTGAGTAGCATATCGATGGTAGGTTGCAAGGAATCATCCAATGTCTCGAGACGAAACCAATCGTCCCAAGTGAAAGTGTTTCCCGCGATGAAGCAAGCCAGAACATCGTCAGAGCCTATCATACCTATTTCGGGACATTATGAGTCTAATATATTTGATAAGGGAAAGGTCTTCAAGGAGGCAACTTACCACATGTGCCCACGATGAACAGTGCAAGTGTGATAGCAAAGACCAAGAAGCTCTCTCGATCCACGAACTTCCTCTCCTCGGCCCAATGCAACAACTCTTTAGCAACCCATCCAACAGCAGCTCCATACACCAACGATAACAGAATTGTATATCCCCAAGTCTCCCCAAACCACATCCCCACCGCCTTTCCCGCTCCTCCATCCTTCTCAAAGTCAGCACAACCCTCGAAACATAACCATATAAGAGTTCGAAACTTACCTGTCCCTCTCCTCCATGGCCGGTGTACTTAATAAAGTACAACGCCACAAACAGAAACGGATATCCCAACCCATCATTGGCCCCCGACTCCGCCACGATAATCTTCTGTAGATCCTTCGGGACGTTCTTATCCGCAAACTTGCCCTTGACAATGGAATTCGACAGCACCGGATCCGTGGGCGTCACGCAAGCCGCAATGGCCAGGGCATGAAGATACGGCAGATGAGGAACCATAGCCCAGATGATGAGGCTGCTGGCGATCCACATGCAGGTCATGATAGGCCCGAGGAGGAGAGCGAGTGCCTTCCATTCTTTCTGTAGGTATCGGCTTGGGAGCTGGACGCCTGCGAGAACAAGTTGTACGCCCAGGACTAGACGGCTGAAGTAGAGGGTTACGGCGTTGAGGTTTGCTTGGGAACCGGTGTAATCGAGGGGCTTGATGAAGTTCGTTGCGTGAGGGGAGAATGTTACGCCTGCGAGGAGGGAGATTACTATATATGCTCTTGTTAGCCAATCCCAATTCCAATCCCAATCTCAAATCTCAACTTCAACAATGAAAAACCACCAATGTCCAATCCCTGACAAGAAGGAATAGAGCACATACAAGCCTCCGACAGATAAAACTTCTCCTTGAACAAATAGCTCACCAGGCCAAAAATCGTAATAAACCCCCCGAGCACCGAACACACGATATTGAAGTTCGTGATCGCAAGAGTCGGCATCTTTTCCCCACTCCTCCAAGAGCCAAAACCAAGCTTTTGCCAATACTTCGCCCAGCCCTTGTTCCCTTTCTAAAGACGCCAACTAACTGACTCCCGAATCGTCCTCGCTGCTCTTCAGATCAAGCAGCGGTTCTGCGTAAGGCAGGTCCAGGTATCCTACTCGTGTTATTGAATCATTGGAGATGGGTATCGTGAGTGCTGCTGGCTGGGTGGGAACCGCCACTTTTGTTCTTCGTTTCTCTGTTCCTAAGAAGGAGCGAGTGTCAGGTAGGTCAGGTATATAGATGACTCTGAGTTTGCTGCTGAGCGAAACGGAATCGTTGCCAAGTATATATTTGGTGGGTTGGGTGGTACGATTGAGAAGTGGAAGAGATGGGATGTAATGAAAGATTGTATTTTTGTTATCGTGATCACTATCTGCCCCACTTCTAGTTTGAGGGATATCTTGAGCACTTGCAGGGTAGGTAGGTACCTACTTCTAGACAGGGAGCTTGGGAGCTTCCAATATAAAAGTAATAAGTATACAATTCTAGCTTAGTGACAATTCTTGAACTTGAAATATTTCTCTAGTCATCTCAGAAGTTTCACAAAGAATGTTACGATTTCGGGCATTGAAGCTCAAAATCAAAATTCAGCATCCGCCGATTGTCTGCTAACGTCCAATGACGGTAGCTTCTGCTAATGTCCCAAACGCCACCGTACATTGAGACAAAATCAGCGTCACAAACCAATGATAACAAAGTAGAATTCCTAATTCCCAACGCCAAAATCACAAGCCACTTCATAAGATTGGCCCCGATCAATAATAACCTGGAGCGAAGATACGATCCATCCATCCACCCATTCATTCACAGCAGTAAACAACACTCCATCTCTAAATCTATCTACCTGCTGGCCGATAGAGAAGAAAAAACCAAGCAAAAGCAAAGTAAAAGGGAAAAACTCGTCTTTCTGACGTTGGGTATTAAAAGCCTCCCAAAACATACGAATCCCATACCGCAATATTCCCTAGTATTCATACAGCTCTTCCCTCATTTCATTACAATCCCTTCCAATGCATGTCAATTCCATAATCCCATATGGTACCCAGAGCCAGTCAGCCAAAGGAGAGAAACACACACATTTCATTCCCTTCCCATCCCAACCTCATCCCACGCATACCAAACCAAATGCTAGTCCATCCAACCATGTGCTTCTGTTCGTAATGTCCTAATCATACCCCCCTAACGACTCGACTGAGCACCCGCAACAGCCAATCTATCAGCCGCCGTATTCCCAGGATCGTCATTATGGCCCTTAATCCAAGTTAATTTTGTCTCGGCACCCAACGCATCTCTCTCGTCAATCAGGGCTCTGGTTCCCTTGATCAAGTCCTGGTTCTCGACAACCTTGCCGCCAGACGTCATCCAGTTCTTGTTCATCCAGGCTTTGTACCAGACGGAGACGCAGTTGATGGAGTAGTTGCTGTCGGTGATGATCTCGACGTTTGACTTTCTTGGGGCGATCTCGAGAGCGCGGAGGACGCCTGTGAGTTCGGCGCGGTTGTTGGTTTGCATCTCGCCTTCTAGAGGTTCGGAAACGTTGCTGGAACACGTTAGTACCATACAGAGAGAATATATATATGGGTAATGCGGTAGAGAGCTTACCGTTTATCATCAACTCCAAAGAAAACACCCACTCCAGCCACAGCACCCATCCTTCCGTTACCCAAAGCACTTCCATCCGTATAAATCCTCAACCACTTCCCCTTCGACTCCGAACTAGCACTTGTCCTAGACCTCTTCGCAGATGGCTCATCCTCCTCGACGTCCTTAGCCTTCTTCTCCCTAACAGTCTTCGTACCATTTGCAGCCTCCGCCTTCTTAGCTCCCTTCCCACCACTCTTCACAAACTCCTCAGCCTCCTTCCTCGTCTCGAACTTCTTATACTTCGGGTTCTTCGTGCCGTTGATCTGCATCTGCGCATCAGTCCACTCGGTATACACACCAGGGACGTGTCCCACAGCCACGGCGTAGAACTTCTCCTCTCCAGGCTTCGACTTGCTCTTCCCCGCCACGAAATCGTCCGCTTCCTTGTTGGTTAGGAAGGATTTGTCTATCCTCGTAACCACAGGTCAGTACGCTGTACTTATTCCAATCCAATCCAGTATAGCGAGAATACGAGTATAAGAGAGAGGAGGGGGGAGGAAGAAACATACAAACAGCGCCCCCAAACCCGGTCGTATTTTCCTGGCATTCCTTCCAAGTCATATACACGCCTGGCACCCTCCCGGCACGCACAGCATAGAACTTCTGGACATCCTCGCCGAGCTTGCGCTTCTTCGACCCACCAGCAGAAGACATGATTTCCAGGCGGTGTTCGTGGATCTTGTGCCACTTGCGGTATTGGTAAAGAGGCGTGCCGAGAATGAGAGACGGGGAGGAAGAGGTGGTTCTTGTTGTGGTGGAGAAGCTGCTAGTGCGAGGCTGTGGAAGGCGGAGAGCGAGAACGGGTGCGGCTTTATGTGAAGGGGACCGAATTGAAAGAGTCTTTAACGAGAGAAGGAGGTACGGGTTAGCTGGGACGGTCTAGGTAGGTATGTAGGTATGGACAAGGAAAATTGGGACAAGAGATGAGACGAGACGAGAGCTGGAGTTAGAATTGAAAGCAAAGCAAAGCAAATAAAGAAGATTCGAGCATTGAATGCTGCAAGCGGGCGAGGCGGGGCTGGAACTTACGAGGCTGAATGGAAATACAAGACATTGATGTTCGTGCTGTCGCGAGAGTCAGGTTGGACGGCGGAAATGACCCCAGGATCGGAGGAACATGTCCATCGACGGATTATTTTGTCGTGGGGGCTGCTCCAGTGTTTGGAATGAGGGGTTTTGATGTCGGCTTGGGATGTCGTTGCTCTCGGGTTGGAAGCGAAAGGCTGGCCCTGCTGGTGAGTGGCTGATCTGACGGATTAATTAGGGGTCCTGTACATTCAATGAAATCTAAAGCCGCAACATCATCACCATGGGTTTTAAATTATTTACTTTTCTCTCAAAAACATAACGCCGTGCTATATGTTGTTCAGAATATAACGACAAACTTATTACACAAAAACAAAATTAGTAAAACGTCGACGCTCTACTGGAGATATTGCAACTTTTCATCATACAGTAACGGGGAGTAAACAGCTGAGCACCAGGAAAGATACGTCAAAAGAAGGATTTTCAGCAATTTTATTGTCATTGGAGAGTGAGGCCTCCTACAGCCAGTATTATTAAGTACAACCTCCCATATTCATATACAGCAACCATTTCTTGGTATGTCAGATAGCTCGCCACGCCCTTGGGTATAAGCGCAAGCAAGCAATCAAAGCAAAGCAAAGCAAACCGATCCTCCATCTAGCAACTCCAAAGCTATGCCATTTCCTGTTCCTCGAAAACCGCCCCTAGAACCCCTAACCCATATCTCACAAGTAATCTTACATATCGTATCTCGTGCAACAGCCAACCCTGACTCTTTTGTATGTTTTCGTGAATAGTGACGCTATGCGAAGCAAATGATACCCTGGACTCCGTTGTCCTCGCTGCTGTAACAGACTGGGCAATCCGATCCTCAGCACCAATGACACCTATGTCCCCAAAATTGAAAAGAAAGAAAGGAAAGGAAAGGAAAAGAAAGAAGCAATAGAAGAAAGCTCTTAGTCGGTATGACCAACAGCCTTCTGTGGCTTGTAGCCAGGAAGTTCATCGAAGGTGTACTCGTCTTGGTTGTACTTGTAGGCGTGGAAATCGATGCCATATGGCTTGGGCTCGATAGCGAATAGCATTCCAAGTGGTACATCAAGATCGGCAATGTCATCTCTTGTAAGGTCCATGAAGTATGCCATCAGGACTCTACAGACCGAGCGATGTCCAATGATGAGGACGTGATCCTTGATCCGCTCAATCTCACGAACCATATCCCGAAGTCTGCTGATGACTTGTAGATAACCCTCTCCGCCGACACCTGGATAGATGTAGCTGAGCTTGTCGGCTCGTCGCTTCGCATACTGCTCGGGGAATTTCTGCTCGATATCCTCGTAAGTCATGCCCTCGAAGGTTCCAGCATCAAGCTCCTTGAGCATCTCCCAGTTCTTGACGTCGTAGTTATCGTCATCTTGGAAGCACTCTGCAGTCTGAATGCTGCGCTGAAGCATGGAAGTCCAGACACAGAAGTTCTTTTCTTCGAGCTCTCCCAAGATATCGGGATAGGGAGGGGTCTGATCACCCGCCTGCATTGGAAGGGCAGCTTCGGTGAGAGCTCTCTGCTTTTGGTCAACCTCCCACTCAGCACGCTTGTTGGAAACAAAATTGTAAAGAACTGTGGAATAGTTGTGTCCGGCTTCAGTGAGCTCCGAGTCACCGCCAATCTTTCCAGCTAGATTATCTTGAGACTGGCCGTGTCGAGTAATCCAGATCTGTCTTGGAGAAAGGTTGAAGGTGGAAAGATATGAAGCGATTCCACCCGCAAGGAAGCCTTGAAGGCGATAATGGACGACTTTACGACCAACATCAATCATCTTGATGTATTGCATGTTGTTATCTTCTTCGTATTTACCAAGAGGGACATAAGCACTTTCATAGGCAGCGACACGCTTTCTGAAGTCAGCGAGCGAGCTTTCAGGATCCTTGTCCTTGTAGTCGGGCCCCTTGAGCTTCAGATGCATATTGGCTTCCAACAACTACGAAGTATTAGCAACAAAGTTATAAATCAGAAACCGGGGGAAGATCTACCTTCTCGTCCTCGCAGACACTCTCAATGAAAAGAATGCCCAACTTTGGCTCTCTCTCCTTGATGGCCTTGAAGAGAATCTGGCGACGTTCAATTGTACTGTTAGTTGCATCGAGAATGCCAACCGATCCACCTTGGTTGAGGAGGAAATCAAGAAGCTCATCTAAAGTGGACAGAGCTACCTGCTCGCGGATTTGCGAGGCCTTCTCGTTCTTTGGGTCAAAGAATTGGGCAGATTGCTCCATAGTGTCGGCGCTTGGGAGCTTGGCCAGTTCATTTGGATCATCTTCCATTGGGTAAACGCCGTTCAGGAGAATGTGAGCAGCTTGTGTTGGCGCATCAACCATACCAGCAAGAGATCCAGTTCGTAGAGTTCTCGTAACCTTGGGTGATCGTGGAGGAGATTGAGGGGGTGACTGAGGGCCGGTACCGGCAGCAGTTCGTCTGCGAGAGCCAACATTGAAAATCCTGCATTCGTGTTGCTGCCAAGAGAGGTATCTTTGGATCTTCTTTGTGATGTATGATTTACCTCTGGCAGGTAATCCCACCATTACCACGACCAGCTTTGCGCCTACGTCCCGTTGTGCAATCTTTCCATCTGGGGATACTCGAGATCGGGTCATGCCAGGAATGTTCAAAGTGGTGGCTGGAGGTCTGATTCTAGGGGTGGCAGTGCCTGAGTTTTGACGAACTGGAGGTCTATTTGCATATCAGAAGAGCACTTTTCAATTGCATTCCCATAAGAAATCTCTTATATGACTCCTTCGAAAGTGGGCTGGACAACAGAAGCAAACCCAATTCCACGCCAACATATTTATGACAAAGCCTGCAAACAGAGCGCGACATTGCCGAACAGCATTGAAAATACATAAAGAATTGGTATCTTACAGTCTGGGGCTTCCAGGAGCCGTGGAGGGGTTGCTGGCATTTGGAGTATTGACGGCGGGGGAAGATCCATTCTGCGAAATAGGGCTGTGCATGGTGATATTCTGTAGAGCCCGACCTAAGGCAGTGATAGACGGTGGAGGGGCAAGGAGGCCTTCTGGACAATGGGCAGGGCGTGGGAGAGTGATGTTGTTGGTTATATTCTCGAGAGGGGGATTTGCCGCCATGCTTGCGACGCGATTACACATGGCAAGCCTTGCAACCTCAGAGTGCTGGGCTGTTTTAGCTGTGCATGAGTAAGTTAGCAGCGGGTCTTTCGATGGTTTCTGTCTGCAGCTGCAGGACGCAAAATACTTCTGGGTCTTTTGTGGGAACTTACTGGGAGAAATGTGGACAGCACCAGCTTCACGCTCGTCGTTCTGGAGCACGGCTGAAGGCATAACTCCTGACGAGATGGCCAGGGTCTCGGGGTGATTGGTTGTGACTCTTCAAGAGATCGGCCTTTGACGTGAGTCGGTGACCGACCGAAGATTTGGTAGGGTGCAAACGGCGGCTTTTCTGGCCGGGGCACAAAGAGGATTGTTAACACCGAAGTGAAGGAAGCAGGATGGAGATGAAGAGCAGAAGTGTGTGCTTGTGTGAGGAGAGAATATTGCGATCCCAGAAGGGCGAGGACTGATTGATAAAGGTTGTCCCCAGTCAGGATGCCAATTCCAGTCTGAATCGCAATAGTCGTTTTGGTAGCTAGAACTAGAGACCCAAGGCGGAAATGTTCTAGAAGCGAGGTGTAATAGCTCGGTGCGCCCAATCGAGGCTAGCTGGGCCAAGCAGCTAGAGGGGAACTCGAAGTCGAACTCCTCAGGGCAGAACACCAGCTGTAACAAGAGCAGGGTCAGAGACTTCGCTCCATCGTGGCCGACAGTATTAATAGTCTGGAAGAGTAGACCAACACAGTTGTGATGAGGTTACCGCTTGGCTCAATCACCGGCTGCAACAGAAAGTCCCCGAAGCAGCAAGATCTGACTTTCCTTCAAGACTTCGGACGAGGTCTGCTGAGTGAGTAAGGAGATGAGATGAGTTGAGATCGACGGCTTGGAGAGCTGATGAGTGAAGTTGGAAGTGGGTAGAGAGCAGAGGGAGTGAGACCTCGAGAGATCTCTTCCAGATAAGGCAGACAGATTGGTACTGTAAGTCTGCAATGTTTCCTGCACTCATACGCCAGTCATCCAGAGCCTCGCCGTTGTCCGTGATTCGGTTCTGCTGAATCCGGGACGCCACAGAATTGAGTGCAGCCTGAAGTTCAAACAATCACCGCCATTGGACAGTGACACGACAGCGTGGGTGAAAGGCCTTCGCTCACAGGCTGGCTGCACCAACACCAGAGCAAAAGTATCATATCAGCAAGCAACAAAACACCGTCAAGCAGTCCCATGTTCCTCTCAGATAAGCATCCCTCGTCCTCAATGCTCGGCCTTTGCCCACGGCGCCCGTCCTTGCCCAGCCACTCACAAAACAGTTACAGAACCAAATTGTTGAGAGATAAGAAAGTATCGAGGTGGTTCGAGTACATCCTCCCCTTGGCAGGAGTCTCCATTGGTCAGATGCAAGCAGCCTTGCATGATCCTTGTGGCCCTGGACCTGAGCAAATCGCAAGGCTGTTGCCCGGAAGCAAGGAGCAAGCAGAATACCTCGTCGCTTGACTTAGCCAAAGGGCATATACTGTTTGTCGTATCGTATCTTTACAATGCAGCAAAGAAACAGAAGCAACTCTCTTGACACTACTGATTGCGCGTCTTTCTTCTCCCTTAAAAAGCAATATACGTTGCAGAAATTCCAAAGCTGTTTGGGGGTCTCTGGTACCCCCACCAAAAAGCCCCCACTTGGGGTTCGATGCACCAGATATTGAAACAAAACCTGTGGTGTTTGTTGCACGCCCGAAATAATGTTTGCTCCAGCGATCAGACGAATGTGAAAATAGGAGAGACGCATCTTGGCAAATATCCTAGCTGAAGTCTGTTGCGGTGCCTGCATAAGGACGTGCGAGCAAAGCCAAGATGATCTGCTCGAGTCCTGTACACATGTAGCATGTGAGATGTCAGGTCTCCGCTCCGCTGTTGTGTATCTGAGCGTGTGTTGCCTCTGATGCATCGTACTTGTGTTTGGCTTGATTCCTCCTCGTGCTTCTTGTAATTCCATGCCAAGAGTCAACAGCTACCTGCTATTGAAACCAAGTCACAAGGGATTTCGTTGTACATTGAGGACCGGTATCTAGGGCTGCCAAGCTATATGTGTAAGGCACTGTCGTTGAGTTCTAAGATTGGGAGGTTCGTCAGGGTTCGTCGCGGTATGTGGCGTTGGCTCTCGTAGCAGAAATCGTGTCGTTTGTCAGCCAGACTCTCCAGATGTTGCAGCTGTAGCCAAAGAAATCCTAGAGATTTGTCATCGTGTGTCAGTATATTCCCTAGAATAATCGCAGGTAGCATACCTGCTGCGAAGAATACCGCAGTCGGGAATGGTGTTCTGTGCTCTCTATTTTGGAGGCTGGGTTGGTAGCGCTCTCTGTCCACCGCTGGTCCTGTGATTATATGAAACACCGCCTGTTGTACTTGGGAGGCACCAGTAACAGTTGAGATCCGGTTATCTGTTGGTCAGGGCCACCTGTTGAGAGTACCAGCGTTCAGGATGGCATCAAGCCATGCAAGAAAGATGGGCTCAACGGTCGAAGCTTGGTTGCTGCTCACCTGCAAGCCGACCTGAGGCTATGGCATGCTGTATTGGGAACCCGGAAACGCGTTCATGTCTCATGAAGAGAAGAATAAGACGACGGCGATGTCTATGAGGACAAAACTTTGTCTAGAGAATGTCATCTTCATCGCGTGATGAGGAGGAGAGAAGGAAGAAGTCGGCCACGGGAAGACCTTAACGGGCAAGGCAGCACTTCGAAGGCTATTGTCCAGTCAAGTGACAAGGGAACAGTATACTGCAGCTTCCTGAAGTAGAAGCAAACCCACTGTTAACATCCTCCTAGAGCTAGAGAATGTTATGGTGCTGTAGAAAATTGGATTTTGTTCTTCCGGTGTCCCTCCAGGCAGGGTTGCCTGACAAGTCACAATTCGAAGGTCATCCAGTTCGGTCAAGCCCAAGAAAGAAAAGGCTGTAGCATCCTGGGTTAGAATTCAAGCTCACTGTTGGTTTTCTTGTCTTGCAAGAGTGTGGGGTGTTGAGAACAGTGCTGTCCAAGTCAGTCATCGCCCTTCAGTCCACATATCCCGGCAGACAGGTTGGGGCTGCAGTTCAAAGGGGCTTTCTCCTAGCAAAGAAAAGCATGAAGAATGGAGAGTGGCTCTTGGGGGTGATGCTAGGTGGTTGGCGTCCCTTTTGTAGTCCGGATGAGTGAAGGGGGTGGGTTCGTGAGAGGTAGATGTAGGATGGTTGTTCACCGATGAAGGAAGGCAGGCAGCCTCCCGCTAGTATCCTCGCTGAGCTGGATGCTGAGTCGCAACCCCCCAGCGGGATACTGTACCGTTTGTAAGGCCAGGTCCTTTCCCACACAGGGAGTCTCGAACTGTCTCACTTCATCAAAGGAGCCTCTGTGCTGCTGGAAGAGATAACTTTTCGTTCGAAGTGTTGTGCTTGAAAGCCCATAAAGGTTTTAAGACCTCTGATTTTGGATGGCATGCTAAGGGAGTATTTTTTCCATGAGATATCAACCACAAGTCCCAAGTTGTTTTGTTGAGTAACGTATACATCGCTAGTGGATGCAAAGGAAAATTTCGAAAGCTACCCCTCTATTAAAAAGCACGCAAACAAGCGAGGATTACAAAATGTACCGTCGATTTTTCGTTTCGGGATTTCTAGAACGTAAGTCTCTTTAATTTCATCATAGTTACGTCTTATTACGTCTTATTAAGTCTTGGGGTGTGTAAAATTTAGATGGCTCATGGCTGCGTGATCACGCAATAGTCTCTGTAGGTATGTTTGAAGCAAGAAGCGAACCTTACTATGTCCCGTGTCTGTACAAAAACATTAATACTATTGATCTGATTGAAAGTTTAAGGAGAATAAGAGTAGTAAGAAGAAATGCAAGATGTATAATTTCTTATTCACAGTTCGTCAAGTGCTCGGGTTCTTGAACTTAACTAACTACCTATGCTTAAAAACTCAAGCAACCCCGTCTCCAGATCTAACGGTTCTTTATTTATCTCCCACTTATTGATATGATTCGCCAGAAACCGTCTTTCCTTCCATCTGTTTTTGTAGAGAAGACAAGCAGCTGGTAAAGAATCTCTGATTCTGTATCTCCAGTCGTGTAAAGCACTGTGTCTCAAGACACACTTCCTTCACTCCATATTTGTCAGATACGACATGACAGCTGATTGAAGTCCCAAACAGACTGCCGCCTCATTGCACATCATGGACAAACAATGATAGTGCAAATACACTTAACAACAATAGCGTGTGTTCCTAAGCAATTGCGAAAGACATTATGAAGAATCAACTGTCCCGAAAAATGGAGTTGCTCAAAAACAGACTTGTATTCCGCAATATCACCTACCAACTATTGCTGTCATCCTATCTCGTGTACTTGCAAATTCCCAGCGGTCAAACCAGTAAGGGAACCGTATTGTACAGCGATCTAGTGGGCGTATACGTACAAACGTAGAACGGCGTGGAGTATGGTTTGGTTTGTTTTACTACACCATCTGAGATCCTCTTGATTCTATTTAAAGAACTTGAAAATCTCTCAAAAAATAGTCGGCTTGAGTCTGAAGTGTTCCGTTAACAGCTAAGCGAGTGAATGGAGGAATTGTTCAGGGGCGGTGAATCAATATAATGGGCCTCTAAATAATCAGAAGAGGAAAGCTGCATCTTCAAGGATTTTAGAAAGGTAAGAAGTATCAAGATATCTCAGCTTTTGTAAGCTATTTAAATAATCCGTGGTATTCTCTAAGACACTTCAACTAAAGCTCGTCGTATCAAGAATGATGAGACAAAGGAGTGTCCAAGCAATGTAGTAACACCGTCCGTAAAAATAAGGAAGTATCTTTGTATTACATTCAAAAAAAAACAGTGCAACTGCTGTCGGTTCATTTATGTTGAAATATAGGCAGGCTATCCTCTGAAGGAAATGGCAGACAATTTAATAAAAAGAATTTGGCGACATCCGAAGTAAATGACAACAAGCATGATCATTATCCAGAAGAAGAAAAAAAGTCGCGCGACATACAATAAAGAAGTGTCTACCAATTAATTTCCCCTTCTCTGGTCTGGGACTATGAAAAGGCTGGTATCCCTTGGAAGAAGTTTGAGTTTGAAGTAAAACTACACTTCTTGATTTCTCAATGTTAATATGAAAAACAAACGATTGTTAAGAGGCAATGCCTCTCTGGTGCACGGCGTTGGTAAGGGGGTCGAGGCCAGTAGATTGGCTGACTTTATACGTATGACTAGGTCGTGGAATCAAAAGCCAGCCCGGGGTAATTAAGATATTTCTTTCGGGTTTGAGGTCCGGGGTACCGAATGTGGTGATTTTACTGGGGTGAAGCGGTAGCGGGGGATCACTTCAAACGTGCCAATGGCGTTTGAATGACGAACTCGGAATGTGCAATTCACTAATGCAATGAAAGATGAATACTTTTGGAGAAAAATTAATAAAATAATCCTTCCTCCGATTCAAAAAGTAGGAGTGTCTATCTACATGCTATGCTACTGCAGTGCGTCGTGGTAAAGTTTTTCAATGAATATGACTCAAGGAAATTAAACACCAACCCGAGTTCTGGATCTCCAAATATCGAGAGATAGCCAAAACGACAAAATCCAAACGCCAGCACCCCATGCTTGAATTTAAAGCTGCCAATCGGGTACAGATGCTCCATGATATGCCGATTTTCGTATCTCATGATGCAGCTTCCTCACAACCATCTCGCTTCCCAAGAAAACAATCCCTCCCAAACCTGCCCCATGATCCTAACATTCCTGTCCTTCCCCAATCCTCATTTCGCCCCTCACTTATTGTGCACCCGAACAGATTCCTGGTTCATCTCATATCCGCTCTCGTTCGATTCCGGATCCCGCATATGCGCACTTCCCAAATTTTCCTTGTTGATAATCCTGCTGGGATGGCAGACATTGAACAGGACCATAGCAATGAACATCAACGTCGCATCAAACACATACAAGAAGTATTCGTGCTTCAACAAGATGCCGTCCGAGCCCATGACATACTCGATGATACGGAACACGGATCGCACGAGAATGAGACCGCTGGCGATGTAGAGGATGTAGAGGTAGCTCTCCCATGGGATGGAGAGTTGCTTGGAGCGCAGGCTGGGCATGGCTTTGATGCGCCAGTGGAAGATCGCTGAGACGATGACGAAGAGGCCGAAGAAGAGGACTTGGATCCCGAGACCGCCTGTGATGATGTGCTCTCCGAGATCGACGTCTGATTGTTTCTTGGCTTTGCCGAGCATACCACCACCTGGATGTGTGTTAGATTAATGTTTGGACGTTGTGGATATGGATAAGTACGTACCGGCTGATTGTGCGAGGAAGGAGAGGACATCTCCACCGACGAAGATCTTGGTGAGCCACTTTACTCGGATAGGGGAGTGAGCTTCGCCGTCGACCAAGACGATGAGTCGACCGAGGATCATGTAGATTGAGGCAGCGAAGAAGGCGGGTGCGAGGAGGAGCAGGAGACTCTGCATGATATAAGGACCAGTTGTCCACTCTCCATATGTTTGTCCGGCATTGAGTAATCGTCCAACATAACCTATTGTCTCAACTATTCGAAGAAAATATTAGCTTCATGTTGTTTTGAAGTATGTTTGGTGACCAGCCAGGAATCACATACAAAGACCGCCAATGACAAAAGGCACGAAGTACCATGTCCTCTTCCTGATCAACTGGAAGATGTGGAGGAGTGTGGTGATGCCGAATAATACAAGGAAGATGATGGCTGGGACCTTCTTTGGCTCATACTGGTAGAGCATATACTTCTCGCCCACAACGATGTCCCGCGTGGAAACCATGCTGATGATTAATCAAGGAACTTCCTCTGAATTACGAACAAGAGACGTAAGTGAAGCGCCACTAGAGATATAGACCAAGTGGAAGTCGAAAAGAATAGGACGGAAGACCGGATATCTGGGCAGTGCTCCTTGATGTTGACGACGGGTGTTTGAAAACAAAGTCAATTGCAGAACTGCGAACCTGTTGCTATCTATATACATTCTGGACGGAAGTGGGTTTGTGGATAAGGAAAATCTAGAAATAAGCATCCCATCAATGGGGAAGCTTAACAATGGGCCACAATCTTGTCTTCCAATCCAAAAACGATATCAATCTCGTCTATTTTGCCGTACCGGCTCGGATGTGCCCGTACGTCCTCGCTGCGCCGTACATTCTCGCTCCTCTCGTATACCGCGCGTTCCTTGCGACAATTCATGGCCACCAGGGCATCTGATTGGCTGCTCTTGCCTGGCAACGCATTGCGACTTTAAGCTTTAGCACTGAAACCTTCAGCTACCCAGGTAGGGCTGGCGCGGGGGGCCAGTTCGCAGCCTCAACAGGCTCAAAAAAGATCCCGTTCGCATTTCTCGGACGGTCGTACTTCTCCACAAAACTGTTCGCGTTGTTTCCTCGATTTCCAAGAATAATCCGATCCATCAATCAGCCTGTCCTTCCAAGAACTCCTCGCCAGCCTCAGCCTCTGACGCGGCGTACCTTTCGTACGGTCGTATATACTGCTCGTTGTCTTGGGCCTGGGACCGATCGTTATACGTTGTACGTTCGATGCTCGCACCGTCTCGGTCGCTTCTCAGTCAGCACTTTCAACACCGAGACCACCAACGGAGGAGAGAGGAGAGAGCTTCAGCCTGGATTGATCACCATACCACCACGTACGCTGCCTGCCTGTCATGGAGCCCTCACCCTCTTCCACACCAAGCAGTGCCGCTCTGAAGATGTCGGCCCGGAAAACCCATCGCAAGACCAGGACCGGATGCAGGACGTGCAAACAGAGAAAAATAAAGGTGTGTGGCGACCGCTTCCTGCATGTTTGTTTTGTCTATGGATGTCCCGGAGATAGATTGATGCAGCAGCAATTGTCAACATGATCATATATACACGTGATCGGTACATGTCAGCATGCATGCTGGAATCGAGGGTGTTGGTTGGAGCTGAATTGCATCCATGATGTGATAATAGCCAAAACCGGGCGAGGGCCCCAAGGTCCTGAATCCTGAAAGTCTATTGTTGTTATTGATCCCACTGTTGCAAGCCTTCGGAAGATCCCATGGGCTGGGCTGGCTCGTCTTCTACCTTGTGGCTCTGCTTCATTGGGGGACTTTCTCAATGATAGCCAGGTTCAGATCCACATCTCGCTATTGTCCGAGTTCAACCCCGCGTTCCGAGGACCACATAAGCTTCTGTCTGGCTCTTTTCTACCTCCAAGTACTATCTTGGGGTAGCTTCAGACATCTCCGCTGTCTACTCTCCAAGTTCCTCCATTGTTGCAGGCTCATCTGTCACGACGACTGTCTGTTGTTACAAGAACAGATGAAGAGGGCAACAAATGCTGTCTCTACTATCTTGCCAACTTCTCCATTTCTCAAAAAGGCTATTTGGGGTACATGTTACTCCCTTGCTGGAGATATATTACATCCCTTTTCACGCAGTTTGTTAAATTCATCGCTGACCACTCATTCTGTACCTAGTGTGACGAACAAAGGCCGTCATGTAACAACTGTATTAAACACTCGGTTCAATGCGATTTTTTGGCTTCACAGTCGTTCGGTGGAGGAAATGGGCTCCCTCATGTAAGTTTCCGCAATATCTTCCCTGCCTTCCATCTTTCCGAATTTGTCCATAGTACGGGAATATACCGGCATAGCTTCTAGTGCTTTGATGGAATCGAAGTCTAATCAATACATATCTGAACAAGTAATTGACAACGGATAGAATGGTGTACCATCTTCCCATGCGAGCCCCCATGGCGGTAGCACCTCGAACGTCGTCGTCGGAAGCCCAGGTGGAGGCCCATCTAGCGGGTTGAATCTTCTGGACTTAGAACTCCTACATAATTATGTCACGTCAACGGCTTTCACCATACATACCGACCCCGCCATGAAGATTGCGTGGAGGGTAAATGTCCCTCAGGTGGGATTCTCCTACGATTTCGTCATGCGTGGTATTCTAGCATTGTCGGCTTTACACATGGCCCATTACAAACCCGAAAAGAGAGAATTCTACATCTCGCAAGCCATGCTTCAGCATCAAACAGGTCTCCGCGTTGCGACTGAGGTGTTGGCGAGCGTCACTCAGGAAAATTGCACTGGTGTAAGCATTCCAATCATTCAAATGCCGAACATTTCCCTTGGAATTACCCCCGCCCCTCTGATTATTCTATTCTAAAATGCTGTCCCAATGCTCATCACCAATCCCATCTAGGTCTACGCATTCTCCGCGCTCACCATATTCTTCACTCTGGCTAGCCCCCGCAAACCCGGAGATCTCCTTCTGGTAGGAGAGAACGGCATGGCAGACTGGCTATTTCTAGTCAAAGGCACCAGTTTCATCGTCAACAACTACGAAGAATTCCTGCGAGAAGGCCTATTGGGACCAATGTTCATATCAGGAGCTCGCGCAGCAGCACTCCGAACACAATACTTAGACGAGAAATCATCCCAAGACGACCCTCTGATCGAACTCAGCGGCCTCGTAGCACAGAATAGCACCGACGAAGCCAACAAACATGTGTACCTCGGCGCCATCGAGACGCTCCGAAAATCCTACGCTTTCTACAACAGGCCTGGACCAGCGGGCTACGAGACGGGCGATGTCTTCATCTGGATCTTCGAGGTCACTGAGGAATTCCTGCAGCTTTTACGCGGACATACGCAAGAATCATTGACAATCTTCGCGTATTTCTGTGTGGTACTCAAGCGGCTGGATTCGCATTGGTGGATGCAGGGATGGAGTACGCACCTTATCTCTAAGATCTGGAATCTATTGGATGAGGAACATCGGTAAGTCATTTTTCCTTAGCCTATGATGCGCTTGTCTGGTCTGGTCGAAGCTTTAATAGACAATCATTTTGAAACAGCCTGCAGAATTTCTATGAACCTCAATGAGCGTAGCTGACTGTTATAGGCTCTGGATACGATGGCCTCTAGAGGAGATAGGTTGGATTCCTATGCAATAACCGAATTCCCCTTGCGAGTTCCACATCCGGCTCCTTAACTAGGCGGGAATTGGTGGAAACAAACCCCAAAAAGCAGCCAAATAAATACCCTAACGACTCCAATTCTCCAGTTCTCCGATCGGTTGGCTTCCCACCTCAGCATTCTCACGAGTTACACATCCGACACTCCAACGGACGGAACCAATGGATACAAACCCCAAAAGCAACCAAATAAATACTCCAACACTCCAATCATCCAATTCTTCCGATTCTTCAATTCGACTAGCTGCATAATGGAGTTTGGAGCCCTTATGTGTTATTAATCCATTCTCTTCCATTTCCTCCGGGTCATTGGACGGGTGGGCTTTCTGGGGGTGTCGGGGTCTTAGGAAACGAAGGCAATGGCTTTTACTTGCGGCGTCAATTTTTGATGGATTGATTGATCAATATCGATTGTAGCATTTTTTTGTTTCGAGCGGAGCGGGAGAGAGAAGGCCTGAGAGGGAAAAGAGAGAACTTGGTTTGGTTTGGATTGACGAAGTAGTAGCCTGTATTGTACAGTATTAAGAATAAATCAATGATTAATCATTCTCTTGAACAGAATAATGTGGCGGCCACTAAATCCTGGATTGTGCTTGGGAGTCTCTATAATGAGAATGAAATTCAAACTGGCCGTACCTAACTCGCCAGTTCCTGGTAGAATTGAAGCCAAGCATCAACAATCCCCAGACCGCCGAGTTAATCAGGTCATCCACATCCACATCTCCCCTCCCCCAGACGAAGCAGCACGGTGACAAATCCGGGGAATCGAATCGAATCGAATCAGATCCAATCAAATCAAATACTCTCACATAATACCATAATACGGTACCATAATAATACCCTCCACTCACCCAACCAACCAACTAGCCAACCACCTCCAAGACAAACAAATACCCCAACCCCGCGCACCCGCATTGTTATCCTCCATCATCTTCTCCGCCGTGCCTCCCCTCGCCTCGCCAACACCCCCAAAACAGGAGCCAACGCCGTGATGCATATCTTGGAAGGGCAAGGCAAGGCAAGCAGGCTGCCGTACTGTAACTGTACATGTGGCCCAACACGAAGAAGCACACCAATGAAAATATCGGGAATCGGGATGATTAAATACCGTTTGTTCCGTACCATACGCAAGCAAGCAAAGTAAAACTTTATGAAGCTACCTAGGTATCTAATGGACAAGGGTCAAAAGAAAAGCAGTTGGTCCGCCGCAAGTGGAATTTGCATAGGGTGTGGTGTGCAATTAGCGGCTTTAGCGAGATGTCGGGGGTCGGACAGAAAAGAGACTTGGACTGGGGAACGGAGTGGAGATGCAGTTGACATGTGAAGGCGGGAAGAGCAGAACCTTGAAGAGAAGGAAAGTGTACCGAAACTGTATTTACTTGACAATGTACTCTACGTAGGTACATAAAAAGAATGAAATAAATATACAAAGGATGTTGCAACAAAACAGTGATCTTTTTCTAGGTATTTGCAAGTCAATTGGTCCTCTTTTTGCTTTTGGGTAAGTGAGTTACAGAATCACGGATTTGAGATACTGCAAAGAGCAAGAGTTGCGTCTTAGACTCGGAGCGAGAGCTGGATCTCGGCTGCTCCGCTCCACAATCTGGAAAGTCGTGCTGCTGCTGGTCGGTGGTGGTGGAAGCGTGGAACGTGGAGCGCGTGGAGCAGCAGTCGGTCGTGCAGAGGAGTGGGCAAGCCATGCAAAAAGGACCTCGGCCTGGGCAGGCTGAGAGGTTGTCGTAGCGAGGCAGAGGGAGAGAGAGGGAGATGGATGGATGGCATTGGTATGCATGGCCGAGTGACCCTTCCTTTTCTTTCTCATGCGCACATGCTCTCCTCTCTCTTTCTTCTCTATCCATCCTCCATTTTGCATTCCTTCACACTGTGCTCCTCGGCTGCTGCCAACGGTTTAAAGAAAAGAACTTCCACTCCGCCCTGCGTGTTTTAGAACTCTGTACAGTACCGACGAGTCAGTTCAATCTCGAGTCTCGGAACTCAAATCGTGGCTGCTTATTTACTGTGTACTGCCTGCTGGAGATGTAAGCTTCGTCTCTTCTTCCTTCTGTACACAGATGCCGTATCTACAGTCCAGACTGACCGAGCATACCAAAAGACAGATAGATAGTTCTTTCGCCCCCCCCTCTCCCTCAACAACAGCAATCATGGCCCCTCCAGCACTCCAAGACGAAGCCCTCATCAAGGCCCTCCGAGTCCCCCCACCTCCAGGAACACCATACTCCCTCCCAATCCCCGGCAGCGAGAAGGAAGGCCGAACCGCAGTGTACAGACATTGGCGCTTCATAGACACTCCTCTGCTCGACTCCCTCGACCCGAAGGCCCTCACCGCGCACGACATCTTCGAGTCCTCGGTCAAGAAGCGCCCGAATGCGAGATGTTTGGGAAGCAGACCGTACGATCCCGTCACCAAGACTCATGCGAATAAGTTCGATTGGATCACATACTCGCAGCTGGCGGAGCGGAGGAAGAACTTCGGTGCTGGTATCGTCGAGTTGCATAAGAAGGCCGGTGTGACGGAGGAGAATTATGGTGTTGGGCTTTGGTGCCAGAACCGTCCGGAATGGCAGGTTTCTGGTGAGATATTATCCTCTGCTGTGTATAGGAACACTGGGCTAACTATGGCAGATTTGGGATGCATGTCACAATCCCTTTTTACGGTGTCTATCTACGAGACTCTGGGCCCAGAAACAACCGAATATATCATCAACCACACAAGCCTTAAGTGCGTCATTACGAGTCTCCCACACATTCCAACACTGTTGAAGATGGCTTCCCGGGTACCGACTCTGAAGATCATTGTCTGTTTGGATCCATTGGATGCAGGCGAGCAGCCAGGGAACTCAAAGTCGGCCATCTTGAATGCCATGGCGGCCGATTCGGGAATTGAAATCCACTATATCAAAGATGTTGAAGCTTTGGGAGCTGCCTCTGGTCTACCAATGAAGCCACCCCGCCCAGATGATATCATCACCATCAATTACACTTCTGGAACGACCGGTAACCCCAAGGGCGTGGTTCTTACTCATGCAAACGCCGCAGCAGCAACTGCCATTGCCCGAGTCACTAGTGATACACAGCCCTGGGACGTTCTGATTTCCTACCTACCGTTGGCACACATCTACCAACGGGTAGCAGAACATGGCGCCCTCTCAGCTGGTTGTGCCATTGGATATTTTCGTGGTGATATCCTCGGCCTGGTCGACGACATGAAGATCCTACGTCCAACAGGCTTCAACTCCGTTCCCCGACTCTACAACCGTTTCGGTGCAGCCCTCCGAGCCGCAACCCTCGATGCTCCAGGTCTGAAAGGAGCAATGGGTCGCCATGTTATTAACACCAAGCTCGCGAGCATGAAACTCCCTCCCGGACAAGCAACCAACAAGCACATGTTCTGGGACCGTGTCTTCACGCCCAAGGTAGCCAGTGCCTTCGGTTTCGAACGTTGCCGTGGCATGGTCACAGGAAGTGCTCCTATCGATCCTACACTCCACCAATTCCTCCGCGCAGCTTTCGGAAACGATTTCATCCAAGGCTACGGCCTCACAGAATCCTACGCCGTCGGTCTCGGGCAACTTGAAGGAGATTTCTCCTCTGGAAACTGCGGCGCTGTAGGTGTCGGTATGGAAGTTTGTCTGCAATCCGTCCCAGATATGGAGTACCTCGTAACAGACTCACCCAACCCCCGCGGCGAGCTGCTCTTGCGAGGAAAGTCCCGGTTCAGGGAATACTACCGCAACGAAGAGGAGACAGCCAAAGCCATCATTGACGACGGCTGGTTCCGCACAGGAGACATCGCAGAGATCGACTCTCTCGGCCGAGTCAAGATCGTCGACCGCGTGAAGAATGTCCTCAAGCTCGCACAGGGTGAGTACGTCTCACCAGAAAGAATCGAGAACGTCTACCTCGCCAACACGAACCTGCTCGCACAAGCCTTCGTGCACGGGGACTCGACACAAGCCTTCCTCGTCTCTGTATTCGGAGTCGATCCCGTGGCGTTCGCACCCTTCGCAAGTGCCATCCTCAAGAAAACCATCAAGCCCGATGACCTAGACGCCATCAAGGCCGCAGCGAAGGAGAACAAGGTTCGCAAGGCGGTGGTGAAGGAGCTTGATAAGATCGGGAAGAAGAACAAGTTCAACAGCTACGAGAAAGTGCGAGCCGTGCATCTCGAGATCGAGCCGTTCACGATTGAGAACGAGCTTTTGACGCCGACGTAAGTCTTACCTGCCTACTGCCTAACTGCTTTTGTAATTGCTTGTTTACTAACCATACCCGCCCTCACAATAGACTTAAACTCAAACGTCCCCAGTCAGCCAAGAAATTCAGAGCCCAGATCGACAGCATGTACGAGGAAGCTCTTGCTGAAGAGACTCCAAGAGCTAGATTGTAGACATGTAGATATGTAACTCTTCTCTTCTCTTCCCGCATTTTTGGACACCGAGCAAGCATACTGGGAGGCGAGCGATGTTTTATTTTTGTCGGAGGCTGGACTCAGCAAAGCAAGTAGTCGAGATTTTTGCTGGTTTGGCGGAGGCTGTGGATGTATGAGATGAAATGAAGTGAAAAGAAATTAAAGGCCCGCATCGATCGATCTTATCTAGCTATTTAGACCACTTTGCATTGATGGATGAAATAAACAAACAAACAAATCAATCAATCAGTCAATCCATCAAACGAGACTTGTATATTTAAGCCACAGCATATCTTCTCATTCAAATCTGCGTTCAGGGTAGCCGTGGAGTAAGTACACGAAGTCACTTCGATCTTCTCCTCCCATGTCTGCGAGGTCTCACCAGTTCCTATCCCCTGTCACTAAAGTAGCTTGAAGCCCAGCGTTTTAG
>JAFJYG010000807.1:0-24134 GCA_017366145.1 Cadophora sp. M221
CTCCCCAACCCCTCAAAAGAAAAACACCCCCATCCAATCCCTAACCAAGCCGATGCCAAGCCAAGCCCCCATTCCTTCTCCTTCCCTTCTAGAACAATGAATTGCCACCACCACTACCAGTAACCAAACCACTCACTTCCATTCTCCGATCCCCACACAACAACTTCCTCTTCATCACTTCCCAGAAACCAGGCCATACACGCCAATTATGGCGCCATCTGCAAAAACAAAAAAAGAAACTTCCCTCAGATACTGTAGATACACATACCAGTATTTAGTAACTGAAACCAATCAGCCTTAACTCCAAGCCAGCAAATTCCTCCCCAAAAGAAAAAAAAACCACTCCCACAAGAAAACAAATTCTCAAAAAAAAAAAAAACTGCATGCCCAACTAAAACAATTCACCCCATAGGTGAAAAAAGAAACAGCGAATAATACATCCAGCGTAAACCTCCTGCACCCTCCTGAAATATCACTTGACTAGGTACTCTGTGAGTCTGTGGTAAATGCCGACACTAACCTGCTCACACCTTGATGACTGGAAGGTCCACTGATTGGATGATGGAAACTAGAAACTTTTAGGATGGCTTCTAGAACCCATACAGTAAACGACAGACTTTGGAGTCTGGACATGCCTAAGTCAGAGATCATACCCACAGCCACAGACGACCAAGCAATGCAATGCTCAGAGGCATCGGGTAATCGTATCACTTCACATGAGACACTGCTTGTAATTCCATGTCTTGACATTGACCTAATGCTTGACTGACTACCCTCATGTCTACTAAACCCTCATCTCTTTATTCTAGAACCTTCACCATGAGACGAGCAAAACGAATACCAGTGGTAGTATCTCAGACCCTCCCCTTATCACAACCACCATACTCTCCCTCAATTCGAAAAGGAAACAAAATAACCCTACAACAAACCACTATCATGAAGGAATAGCGAAAAGATGCAATATCGCTGTAGTCATGTGAACGATACATGTATCGAGACTCGTAGGAAATGAAGCATCCTTCCGCACCAAGTTCAGAGAGGAGAAATATGGCCGTATGTGAGGCATCAAACCGTCAGGATTGTGGTACAGAACACCGCGAACCCGAAGCCTAGCCAGATAGAGCTGTCGTACAACCCTCGCAATAATGAGATCGAAAATGTTCAGAAGCAGAAAGAAACAATGATACACGAGAAAGCGATCGAGAAGATTCGAGGCCGAACCCTAGAAAGTTGAATGGAAAAAACAACCATCTACCACTCCTCGCCAGCTTGGACAGGTCCTAAAGCTGTGGTGTTAGAGTTCCATCCTGCATCAATGGTAGCCTTCTCGGTCTCGTAACCCTTTGTGCTAACATATCGCAAATACTCGGTCGCGCTCATAGGCTCGGGAGCAGGGGTGCCACTGCGTTCGTATCTGTCCTGGTTGATTGGGCGGTTCTCGGACTGCGAGGTCATGACCTTGGCTAAAGCTGATTTGTGAGGGACATGCTCGTTTGGGGCCAGAGAAGCAGCTGCTGATCCACGGTATTGGGGCAAATATCCTTGAGCAGTGGCAGACGAAATAGTTCCGGACAAAGGAGTGCGAGCCTGACCCTCGTTCTTGAGCATCTTTTGGAGGAACATGTTCTGTCCATCGACGCTTCAAAAGGTTAGCTTTGCCTGGTTGTCTCTGGGGTCAGAGAACTTACTTCTTGAAACTCTCAACACGTTCCTCGAATGATTTACCAGTCTTTGGAGAGACGGGATCACCATTAGCACGAGGGGAGAGGTTGATCTCGACAGTCGACTCAGTTCTGTGTGTGCCACTCGTGGTAGAGTCGACACTGATGACGCTGTTCTCGCTCTTGTAGCGCTGAGAACCACGACCAGCTGGTTGCCAGGACTCATCGGATCTAGCGTCGTCGATATCATCCTCAGTCTCCTCGAAGAACGAGGCGTTTTGAGGGGTGACTGGCGCATCATCTTGCTCTCTGCTGAAGCGGACAACAGTTGGCTTTGGAGATGGTGATCTATATCCTGGGCATCCCTTCTCCATGAAAAGCTGTGAGAAATCAATGTCAGCGGCTCGCTGAATAACATTACCCTCTACAGCTACCTCTTGATCGCGATCGTAGGTTGGCTCACGGGACCAGGGATTGTGCAATTCTTGGCTAGAAGATGAAGAAGTCTGCTGCGAGGTTCCTCTGTTCTTGGAGTCCGTGAATACTGGCTGAGGGATTGGCTTCAAGTAAGCAATGTCGTTGGACGGAAGACGAAATGGGTACATCTTCTCATTCTCGGATTCGGCGTTTGCCTGAGTTTCGGTCTTCGTAACGGAAGCAAGACTAGCAGCCTTCTTGACGGGAGAAGGTGGATAGAAATCCTTTCCATCAAACTTGGGTAATCCACTCTGGACAGATCGAGGTGCCTTTCCCCAGTACAAGTATCGAGCACGAACCTCGTCATCTGTCAATGGTCGAGAGTAGACCAGATCGGTGGCGCTTGCTGCCTGGGCATTGACTCCGGCTGGGAGAGTACCAATGAGGTAAGGTACGGTTTCGGATGAAGTCGTGGGAGGGTTTGGCTTGGTTGGAGGAACCGGAGCAGTGGAAGTGCTGGAGCGTTGGTAAACCCGAGGATGGTGGATCTGCGGGACTTGACGACAGGCTTCGCGGGGACTTAGGTTGGGGGGGTTGTAGCCTCTATCCTTGCCGAACTTGAAGCCAACTCGGTTCCAGTCAGTGGTAGATGATGCCATCAAGCGGGCCACAATCTCATCGTGAGTCTCCTCGTGCTCGGGATCATCAATAGCGGAGGTTGAACGTGATATGGGCTTTGCGTCTTTTGGTTGCAAAGACTGTGCAGCTGGAGTGATTGTAGTACGCGAGCGTGGTTGGAAAGGAGGGGCCATTGCAGCTGCAATGCTCAACTTGGACTTGGAAGATAACTCCGAGCGCGTAACAGCATTGCTGCCACCCTTGACCGAATCCTTTGTGGCGAATTCTACTTGAAAGCTTTCAGATGACGAGCGAGTGGATCTGTGCTCTGCATTTGAATCCCCAGATTTGTCACTACGGCGACCGGTATCTGCGACATTGCCTTCGCGGCGAAGATGAACCTGAAGAAGATCCTCCATGTGATTGATCTGGGCAAGGAGACTTGAGCGTTGTTGTTCTAGGAGGACCTTATCAACTCTGTGCTTGTCGCTGGAGAGGATAGTTTCGATGTGGTGGAGGTGGGTTTGCAAGACCTGAATCTGAGACTTCATGTAGTCCGAAGGAGCAATGAGACCAGGCATGGGCATGAAAGGCATGAAAGTCTCGGAGCCTTGAATTCCACTTGGCATACTCAACAATGAGGGTTGCTGAGCAGCTCCAAATGACATGGGATTTGGCGAATTCGCAAATTGGAGGGGCAAAGCAGAAGGCATGAGGCCAGCTGGTTGGTGAGCAATTTGAGAGAAGAAATTTGGGTTTCCAAGCATGCCCATGGGAATAGGGATGGCATTTGGAGGAGGCTGAAGTCCGTAAGGAACAGGATAGACAACCTGACCATTGTAGGTGAAGGGTTTGGTCTGATCAAACTGAGTGGGTGGTGAAATCTTGACTTGCTGAGATTTGACGCCAGGGAGTTGTGAGCCAAAAGATGCCTTTGGGTGCTGCTCAGTTGGGCCAGCGCCATAGAAACCGGTAGATGAAGAAGGCATCATGGGAAATCCGACGGCAGATGACTGTGGTTGAAGGTTGTACTGGGGCAAGAAACCGCTAGGAGCCTGCGGGTATACCAAAGACGCGTCTGGAACCCAAGAGACTAGCTCAGGGGGCTTGGACTCGAACTCTGTCTTGTCACCGTTGGACTCTGAAGTTGGAGCAGCTGGAGATCGAGTGTTCGGGACGATTCTGCCACCTGCTGTGACGCGTACGTGAGAGGGGGATACAACGGCTCTGTAGAACTTTTGGAAGTTCTCCGATTGTTGCGCAGCAAAGCCAGTTGGTGCAGAGTGAGGTTGGGAAGATCGATCTGAGTTGTCACGTCTTCGAAAGTTCCAGTGAACCTGACGAGGGTCTTGAACTCTGCCGAAGTCGACGAGAGAGCGGGATTCACTTTGCTCTGAAGATTCGGTGATGTTCTTCCTACCAAGTTGGCGAGCAGTAGGCTGGTTTGTGATGTCGGCAAGATGTGCGGACGTGCACGAGAATTTTTCTGGTCTTCTAAGCGCCTCCTCAGGGATCCTGAAGATGCAAGCTGATAGACAGCAAGTTAGCAAATGGCTGAAGATGGAGGTGGAGGTGGCGTGCTCGAGACATACCAATATCAGCGTGTTTGTTGATGTTCTTGACGGGGCAGCTAACGACAGGAAGTGAGGTTCTGAAGCTCAACAGCTCGGCAACGGAGTAACAACGCGTCCCGGCAAGTACCGCCATCTCGAGGGTAAACTCTCGCTGACAAGGCTGACGATTAGGCTGCAAGGTACCCAATTTTCCCAAGGTAATAGGAAGCGCGACAAGTTTAATGAACCCCGATCTGCGGCCGTGACAAGGCTTTGTTTTGGCACAAGGTGTGGGAGCGTCGGCGAGCAAGACAAGAGCGGGATCTAGCATCTAGTAAGCCTTTGTCTCGCTTTCAACTCCAATTGTCTGTCCTGTTCAATCCATTGACCCCTCGCAAGCCCAAATTCTCTGGCGCTTCAACAGCAGAATCGCGAAGCAGTCTCCTGCCAGCACGAACTGTAGATTTGCTAGGTCGCACGCGCTGGTTGGTGTGACCACAGGTCCCAGGGGAACGAATGCAGAGCGTGAAACACAGGAGCAACACAAATAAGAGTACGACAACGAGGAATTGAGACTCACCACAGAGCAGAGCAGAGCGACGAGACCACAAGGTGATGCGGCAGATGCCAGACGGCGCAGGCAGGGTTCTCGGCTTGGAGGGTGTGGGATGGAGTCAGCAAATGGAAAGGAATGTATAGAGAGACGTCCAGAATTGTGGAGGAAGATGTTGTTGTTGGTGGTGGTGAGCGGAGGATGGGAAACGACGAGAAGCAGAGATGAGGTGGGGGAGAGGGATGTATTTCGTGTGAGCGGATACGGCCGCTGTCGCGTGGCAGGAGCGATTCGGGGCTGCCAGTACCCCAGCCGCATTCACCAGACATTCACCAGCTGGTCCCAAAAGAGAAGGAACTGATCTCTTCGGTTGGATGCGGCTGCTTCTCTTTGGAGAATCTGCTGGACGCAGGACTCCGTTAGGGGCAGGCGGATTGCCGCCTGTCTGGATGAACGCCACTGCTTTCTTCTAGCAGATTCCTATTTAAACCCCCCTTCAAGCCGCGGGAAGTCCCATTGTCTAGGATGTACCTAGTTGTACAATTTGGGTTCCTAGCAGAGAAGAGGGTTTCTGATGCCAATATATCTTTCTGAACATGTCCAGTCTGTCTGTGCAATGTGCAATGTTCCGTATGGGTCCGTTTCAACTCAGACAGGAAGCCATTGTCTCTTGAGTATGAACATTTTTGAACAAACAAAACCGGATTTTGTTCAGTAGAAAGAAATCCCTTGACCCACACAAGTGTGTTCCAATCTAGACGTGCTAGTTCAGCGTCTTTTTGGCTTTCGAAGTCTATGCCAAAAGGAGTATGTTGCACATTGCAGCAAATGAAGTAACAAGATACCCAGTGGAACCTGTAGACTTGTATGTGTTTGATGACAAGCATGGTAATAGCAGTTCCAAAATGACTGGCTTGGCTCAAAGAGTCTCCATTTTGATTTTGGCTGCATTCATAGAATCGGCAGGTGGAGGCAGCCTCGAAACACCAGGATCTTCCCTCATGTTTCCTTGTGGTTTCTTTATTGTAAAGCCTTCGATATGAAGGGCCCGGGGTGGTATATGGGCACTGATACTTTCATTGTGGCACTTATGAGCAGTTGGCAAGTTGGGGGAAAGAAGCACACCTGTCCATCTCCCAGTCTAATTCAAAAGTAGGCACTTCCGGGCGTAGAAGAGTATGGGCTAGCTCTGATCAGAGGCACCGACACAGTGGCCGGAATATTCATTTTCTTTGCTCCAAGGGTTTGCAACGGAAGAAATGCTCATTGCGCTTGAGCGAAGAATGAGGTGACGTCTGGAAATGAAACAAGCTTAATCTGGGCACGTGATATTATCTCAGGCTAAGGGAAATCACCTTGCTCATCACTTTTCCTGTTCAGCGTCAACACTTCAACTTCAAGCCATCGAGAACTGCCGCGATCGTACGATCGTCTACAAATATAAATCCTAGTACGGATTCTATCATATCTCACTTTCTGAACAGCGCAGAGGTGAGGAGTCCAAAGTCGTGAGAGTCAGGTAGGATGGCCATGCAATGCTGCTGCGACTTTACGCCCTCCTACAGGCTCGATGATTCTGCTCTTACCAATTCTGATCCTCATCGGCACCGAGCCAATGATGCACTTCGGACCCTGCTGGCGCTCATGCAGCATGCGTCGTCCTTCTCCACTGTTACATCTTGTGTATTCCAACAAGAGGGCATCATGGCTGAATCAGTCCTGGCGCCGGTTTCTTGTGAGTTTCCAGTGGGTCGTCTTACTGTATGCACAGCAAAGTTATCGAGATTTCCGCTTTTATGTCCGATGTATCATACCGGTTGAATGCAAGTTTCTTCCCTTTTGGGCTTCCGTTTGGAAACGTGATATTCAGATTCTTCTCATTCCGATGTTCTGTTCTAAGCTAGCAACGCGATTAGATATGCATCGCGAATCAGATTTTGGTCTCCAGTTAGCAATTTTCTTGTCATAATTTTGAGATCAATCCAAGACGTATTATTATTAATGGCTGTAGCGACGTCCGTTTCGACTGATCCCTTTTTCTGGAATGCGGCCCAGTGGATCTCGAAAGCAAATTCTCATTGGAGACTGTTTGGCTTGCAAACGACTCAAATTTGATGTCCTTTGGCTATCCGCGTTGTTCTCCCATTCGCCCACAATTTCGGGGTTCTCGCCCCCCCTCGAATGGTAACGACTTCCACACCTCTCGGAAACTAACTAATCAAAGGCCTTTCGCCTGCTACCCAAGTTTTTCCACCCAAGAACGGAATTTCATTAATTAACATGATTCATTACGCAGAAGGAGGACGCTCAGAAGACGAAAATTACCAGAATATCCTCGCAGTGGCTCGACATGAACCGCCCATTCGCTACCTGCTCGTACACCAATTGTACGAACATAAATCTTCATGCTCTTGGTTTGTTGGTGGTAGGGAACCATTTTCGATACTACCCTACCACTGGTGTCAAAACGACCTATTCGAGATGACCTTCGTTTCCGGTCCAGTTCCGACCATCCGCCGCATTTTGGACCCCGATCTTTCCAGTCTTCTGGGTGTCAAGCCCATCCATCGCAGTAATGGTTGTTGCGGATGGGCCTGTGACGCTGGGGAATGGCTGAGCCGGCGGTTGTTTGACGGCCCAGCCAATATCCCAGTCACTTCCAGCAATGATCTCCATGACAGTGTAAAGGAGCATGCCGTCTTCAAATTGTGGTACAAACACCTCTCGCGAGAGGCGGAAAGGAGCTTGCATTTCGGCCATTTCAGAATCGCGACCGTCTGCCTTTAAGAACGTCAGAAGAATCATCATACTCACGATCTCTGGGAGCTTACAAGACAATGTGCACAAGGCGCGTTATTCACCCAAACCCAATTTGGGCAGTTATAAGTCAACCAGTACTTGCACCGGTACTTGTAGTAGCCTCCGGAACCACTCATGGTGATGGACTTCTACCCGCTGGCAGAAAAGCGTTAGCCCACGTTGGTAAAACGCAGGAGAAAGAGGGGTGACAGGAAGCCTTTAAAGGGTTCCTGGTAGTATGAGAAAGGAGAGTGTATCTCAATTGGTAGGACGTGGAGAGAAGGAAGCTGAGCCTTCAAGGTTGAAAAAAAGAAAAGAGATCGATGGCCAGGATATATAGGGAAGCTCCATGCTCCAGGTGGCCCCCTGCTTCACATAGCCTTGCCAGTATGCCGACAGTGCATCAAATAGCCCTAGCCTATCCCCCTCGCTCCCCTCCCCTCCCTCTCGTTCATGCTCAGCCAGAGTAATATTGGACCATCAACGGCGAAGGCGCATTTCGCTTAAAGAGTCCCGCAGAATCTGAGAGCTGGGGTGTTAAGTATCCTGGAGCATCAGCATCCTGTCCTGGAACAAACCGGCCCCTCGAAGGTTGCGAATTTTCCTCCTCACTTCGATGCAACGCTGGTACCCGCATGTTCAATACCTCCTTCGGTTCCGCACTTCGACCTCATCGTCCTCGTCACCAGACAAATCTCTCAGTTCTTATCACTAATAAAACTATCCACTCTGGCAATAAAAAAAACTTCATAACAAAGTTTCGGACGTCTGGAGGGCGAAATGCCCTCACTTAGTCCCGGAGCTCTTTTGTACAGTTCCCTGCCGTTATCAGATGGAACAGGGTTCTAGGGTGCATCACTTCCACAACGGCTAATGGCGTTCCTGGAGCAGAACACCACCCATCACAGTGTGAGCTTCTCCCGTGCGGCGTGCTCCCCCTAATTGACTTTCCACATCCCCCACGAGGCGTTGAACACGGCCGTGCAACTCGAGAAATGATGATGATATAATTTACAATCTACGAACACTTGACCACATCCATCCTCGACTCCACGGTCCAATGCTCGACGCCGGGGGCCAGACAGGGAGTTGCCGGCTGTCTTGTCCTTGCTGAGCCTGCTTGTCTGGCGTCTCTGTCTCTGACAGCTGCGTTTTCAACGATTCCACATATGAATTCCGATAGGTACACCATCACTCGGCCCCGGCGAATTTCCTGTAGTGTCACCACACGCAGCGGCCAGCGGCCATACCCATGCCATGCCAGTGAGGGCCGCTCCAGAGGCAGCGGGGATCACCAGGTGGACAGGGCTAAGGATGGTGACAAGGATTGCCCGCAGAAGCCCTGCTCGCATTACCTTCCATTCCACGTGCAGAGAGCGCCATCGAACCATGTCAGTGCGCACAACAGACACCCTAGGAAGGAAGACAAGAGGCATGGCCGCACGTCTTCCGAGTCCCGAGCCTCGAATCGCCGATTACTGAATATATTACACTACATGGAGGCTTCTAACTCAGCGTTGTATACAATACTCTACGCAGGGTTTGAAGTTCGGAGCTTGGGTTGGGAATCGGAAGGTTTTGAACCCCTGGGTTGGTTGGTCTGGACGCTGATCCTGTTGCTGCAATTATGGCACGATGGCTTTTGGGGGGAATTGCCGATGCCGTTCCGCAAGCCGAAGACTTGTTTCTAATTCGTCACGCCGATTACGGCCATCAGCATATGTACGAGAACTGTACGAAGTATGTAAAGAGCATGGCCACAGATTTCCGAACCCCGGCTTTTGTGGAAAGTTAAATAATTTGTATGGTAAACAAGCTACGCGTGGCTGATATAAAGTTTAATAAGGATTTTAAGGTAAAAGTGGCTGTAATTGTCGAATCAAATTGATTTGTTCACTAGATCATTTAGTTCCTATGAAACAGAATAGCAGCGGGCGCAAATCCCCTGAGGGTTTGGAAAACTGTGGCCAGCATCTTTTTACTTCGGTACTTACTTAAGGTTCGAGGTCAACAAGCCAGTGGAAGCGAGTGGATCGTTCGGGTTTTTGTTTTTCCCAAGTGAGGGTCTGTCATCGTCAGTCAAAGCTTCATCGAAAAATCGCCTACCCACACGGGAAGTTATGAAGCAAGGGACATAGACATGTCAGCAATGACATCGGATTATTTGAAATGAGCTCGGGCCGGTGGGAGGGCCCTTGGGTGATTTTGTTTGGTGTCATTTCGCTCACACCCACTCCTCACCCCACACCTGCTGTCAAAATCACCTGCTTTAGTGGCCGTTTTTGGCTGCGGCAGCGGCCCGTTCTAGCTCCTCGTCTTGTGTTATATCAGATGTCATATTAAAGACTCTGGGCGTCAGCACAAGATATTAGAACGCACTTCACTCCAACAACGTTCAAAATTTGCTGTGATCACTCTAAGCAAGTTGAAGCAGCGAGGTTACGACAGTTACATCATACAGGAAGTTCCAGCGCCGGGGTGATCGCGTGGGGGAGGGAAAGTCCTGCAGCTTTCACCCCACCCCCCTACGGAGGTGTCTCCGGCCACTAAGGGAAGACAGAAGTACAGTACTACCCCTGCTGTGAGTTCTTGCCAACTTGTAGTGTTAACGAGCAGTTCAAGTTACGAAGGAATCTTCTGGTATCAAGTTGTGATAGGGCTGGATCATACTTCAGCCGTCTCATGCGCTACCACCACACAACCAACATGACACTATACGATACTTGGTCATTGAGTCCGAAGAAAGCTCTTTATCCCCCGAGTACCAGATCCACTATGTACGAGTGTCATATGCTGTGTAGCCCGTGGCTGCTGCCGTATCACTAGGTAGGTACATGTAACATACAGGACGCGGGGACCTCATCAATGAAGCCGGTGCTCTTGAGCAATCGACAACAAAGCCACAATTTGGATGTGATGGAGAGAGCGGGTAGGAAATATTACGAAGTTTTTGGAGATACAGAGGTCAGCCCACCTGATTGCGCAAATGGAACATAGAAATTTGGTAACCTCAGTCACAGGTAACACCAACTTCTCCTCCAACAGCGCAGGCGCCCATCCGACGCTCTCCCAACGAGGAGCTGCAATCAATAACGTACCCGAGCCGAGCCAACCTACTATATCAATCACAGGCGGAGTCAAGCTTCACCTAGTGAGGGGTTTTCCCATAATACGACTCATCACATTGTCCTCTCCCCCCTCTTCCCTTCACCATTTCCAGTTCGAAGTTCCAACATTCAGTCAGTCACTTACTCACTCACCCAATCGGCGAACTTACTCTTCTAGAAATTTCGCTCTTGACGCCCTCACGGTGTGGCGGAGGCTTAGCAATGCTCCTCACAGGCCGAATACCGATCTTCCAGGTATACGGGACGAGAGAGTTCGCGATACACAGCATCTATGCAACGGCCGGTTATCATCCTATTCGATAGTTGCCGGATATCGGACAATGCATTCACCCACCCACCCACACACACATACACACCCTCTCTTTTTTCTCGGGCTGCCGTTGCTTGAATGATAATATTGGTGTCAACTCACGCTTCCAGATTCTGCACCGGTCAAAGAGACATTACCAACATCTTGGAAATGTTTGTTGGGAACGAAATTCAGGCTTTTGATTATTTTTCTGGCTCGTACTGGTTTCTGGAGACGTACCCCAGACGGAAAGTGAGTCTGGCTGTTGATAAGTGGCCTGATTGCAAAGATCATTGGTTTCATTCATTACGAGGCTCGCTGGCTGGCTGATGCAACCAGCTTCTTCTAGACAGTTGAAGTATCCCCCTCCCCTCTTAATGTTGCGCCACCTAAGCTCCCCCAAACACAGAACCAGGATTTTTTCACCCTCTATGAATAAACATGTGCTCGTACCTTTTTTTTGCAGATGAGAAAAGCATCGATCGGGATCCAAGCCGAATAAACTATCTACCGTCCACCCTTCATGGCCTGCTTTCTCTTGACCTTGTCCAGGGTTCTCTGGAGAGAGGTCTTGATTTCTCCCTTCGCGAAGGTCTCAAGATCGTAGTAGGTTGGTGCGATATCCTGTTAACATGTTAGCAACCTCCTATCGTGGAACGAGGAAATAATAAAAGGAGGATTACTTACCAACAACCATTCAGGTCTGACAGCAGTAACGGTTCGAACATAGTTCTTCGTAGTGAGTACAAACTCATTGTAAACAACCCAATCGCTATCGACGCCAAGAACGGTACTTGGGTGGAGCAGAACACTTTGATCGTCCTTGACAGTTTTGTACGTCTTTCCAGATGGGTCCTTCTTCGCGACTTGCATGAAGAATCCAGCAACGAGGGCTCGTCGGATATTGGTATAGTAGTCCTTGTCGTTGAAGTCCGTGCTAACGAGGTCCAACTCCGATTTCTCCATGATCCGCTTCAACTGCTGGCGAACATTGTCGGCAGACTGGAGAGCTCGCAGACTCAGGAAATGCTCGTGGCACCATCTCTTTTGGTCTTGCTGAGCAGCAGGGCCCTTGAAGGCATGGTAGACGTTTAGCATGGTGAGGTGGTCTCCATCCGGGTGTGCAAAGAGGGCTTTCATCTCGTCTGCGCGCTTCTTTGCATTTGCTGGTCGAATAAATATTTGTGGTACAGACAGCAGAGCGGTCAGAGAGAGAATCTCGTTGGAGCAGTAGAACTCGGGCGAGGAGATGAGCATAACTGCAAGTGCTGGGTCAAGAGGAAACTCCGAGGCAAGTTTTCCGAGCGCAGTCAAATCTCCATCATCGTCGAGACAAGCAAGGTAATTTAACTCCTCAAGTGCTCTCATCAATGTCTCAGGAGCTGGTGGATCCATTAGATCGAAATGCACCAAGTCATCGATTCCGAGCTTCTTCAACTCTAGGACAGTGTTGGCAAGATTGGACCGGAGAATTTCGGGGTACGTTTGCTCAATAAGTTCCTTCTTGAACGCAGCCTCTGTGTAAAGACGGAAGCACTTTCCAGGCCGAGTACGACCAGCACGACCAGCTCGTTGTTGTGCCGAAGCTTTGGAAATGGGGGAGACGAGCAGTGACTCAACACGGATACGCGGGTTGTAGACTTTCTGTTTGCTGAAACCGGGATCAACGACATACACAATACCATCAATTGTCAGTGAGGTTTCCGCAATGTTGGTTCCAACAATGACTTTGCGACCTGGTCTTCCACCGGGTCTTGCTGGTGGTGGTGCTGGCTCGAAGATGCGTTGTTGCTGTGCGGGAGGCAAAGTACCATAAAGAGGGTATACTTTCAGTGGTCCTGCATCAGCTTCTCTGATCATCTCGTCTGCCTCGAGTGAGATCTTCCTGCATGCATCTTCAATCTCCTCTTCTCCGGTCAAGAATAGTAGAACATCTCCCTCGGGCTCAGTAGCATGAATTTGCAGAACTGTTCGAAGAGCTGCCTCAACATAATCTCGCTCTGGCTCTGGCGTATAGAAGATCTCGACAGGATGCGTTCGTCCAGGGACAGCTAGGAGTGGCGCATCATTGAAATAGCGCTGAAATTTCTGTGCATCAAGCGTCGCAGACATAATAACAATCTTAAGATCTGGACGTCTCAACGCTACCTCCTTCAGCAAGCCCATCAGAATATCCGTCGCAAGAGTACGTTCGTGAGCCTCATCAAGAATGATGCAGCTGTATCTCGTCAAGTTGTGGTCATGCATAGCCTCTCTCAGAAGCATACCATCTGTCATGTATTTGAGAATCGTCCTGGAAGAAGTAACATCCTCGAATCGAATGCTGTATCCAACCTCCTCTCCAAGCTTGACATCCATTTCATTGGCCACACGCTGAGCAACTGACATTGCAGCTACTCGACGAGGCTGGGTACAGGCCACAAGTTTTCCATTGAAGTGGGGTAGGTCATCGAAGAGGACGAACTGAGGAATCTGTGTGGTTTTTCCGGAACCAGTTTCACCCACGAAGACGAGGATCTGGGTTTTATGGAACATATCTAGAAATTCCTGTCTGATTCACCATTAGCTTTTGTAAACAAATCAAGGCCTTGCTGGACACGTCTTGTGCGACTCACCTCTGCTTGTGGACTGGAAGTTCTCGTCTAGTCTTTAGGATATTGAAGTATTGTTTTGAGAGCGGGGAATTGTTGAACGGGTTCGCTGGTCCATCTTCAGCTGTATGTGCCTGCGCAGCAGTGGTCGCATGTCTCTTGAAACCAGACAGGCCGGTTTGCGCGCCATTGCTGTTGCCATTTGACGTGGAGTAGGAATCGTCAACCTCGACTTCGTAGTGATGCGCCAGGTAGGGATTTGTTTTAGGATCCAAGTTCTCCGTCCTCGCCCTCTTTGCTTTCGACATCTCTTGCTGATCTGGACGTCGGTCAGTCATGGTGATAGTTGACTGGAATGGGAGGTCTGGTATGTTTACTTCAATTTGCGACAAGGCTGCCTTTTCGAGATTTGGTTGACGAAAAAAAAGTGGCAGCGAACATTCCGATAACGAAACACGCTAACGGTTATCAGTCATGTGACTGTCCCCATCATCAACTCCAGCTGCCCCAGATTCCAGTTTCATCATCGAGCCCCCAAAGCATTCAGACATCATGGCGAACGCGGACTCTCCAGATCCCACGAAGGACCTCCTTCCCGTTTCTAACAAAGAGGATGAGGTTGATCCTGTTGCGCCGGCTGCTGACCCAAAGCTGCCAACTCGGAAGGATGCCTCGTTGAAGGACTTCCTCTCGAAGATGGACGACTATGCGCCAATTGTATGTTCGAATCCCTTTATGCTTCAACCAATCTAACACTGCTCTAGATCCCCGACGCAGTAACGAACTATTATCTCACAAAAGCTGGTCTTCCTCCTCCTCCACAGACAGACCCCCGCCTTGCGCGCCTCCTCGCCCTAGCAACCCAAAAGTTCATCGCTGATATCGCGGCGGACGCTTATCAATACTCCCGTATCCGTTCATCCAACTCGTCGAACGCAAACAACCCTATGGGCAACCTTGGTGCTGCTGCAGGATTCCCCGTGCCAGGCCAGCCAGCTGCTGCACCAGGTAGCAAAGAGCAAGCAGGCCGGGGCGGACCCCTTGGTATTCAGCGACCTGGGTATGGAGGCGGTGGACAAGGTGGAAGTCAAAACAGGACAGTGCTCACAATGGAAGACTTGGGAATGGCTGTTGGCGAGTATGGCGTCAATGTGAAGAGAGGAGAGTTCTACAGATGAGGAAATACTTGGACATACAGGAAGCAACGGCTTGGTTTGGTTTGCTGGCATGCGATGGGTGGCGTTCAGTGCATAATGAGGCGTTACATTGCCACGGCATATGGCAATCATCATCTTCTGGGCAAAAGTGCTAGATATGCACAACGGAGGGTTGCTAGGATAATGACACAACATACAAGCCCTAATATCGCAATGACTAATACAGATGCTGATGTGAGGTCTTTATAAGGATGCAGTACGATGCCCATGCTGTCCAGTTCATTGCTACATTTGCGAACATCTTTCGAAGAAGGATCATGGATTAACCCTTTGGCTCGGAAATGCCCCCTCATTTCACCATCTAGCAGCTTATGATACGTTCCACCAGTACGTGACATTGGTGGTTGGTCGGTGTTCCCCTAAGCCGTATAGTACACTCGTTTTCCTACAGACAATTCGTTGATCGCCCCCAAAACGCCCTTCTATATGCAGTTCCATCCCGTCTACTTGTTCTTACTCTGCTTGTATGAGAATGGTTTTCTTGTCCTGTATCATGGTCAGCCCAGACTCCATTCCCGACACGGGTAGGGCATACGTTGAAAATTCTCCCAGCTTGTGTCCAACCATGTCTTCTGTGATCGCTACATCGTTGTATATCTTCCCATTGTGCACTTGGAACACAAGTCCCACGAAATTCGGCAGGATGGTCGCGGATCGGGCCTGGGTCTTGATCGGAGGAACCTTTTGCCCTGGGGCAACTCTTTGAATGGGGAGTCTGATTGATGTTAGAGGATGGAAGTTGCTGGAGATGTTGACGGTCTTACGGTACGATATTTGGTCCTGTGAGCTATTAGTGATCGTCATTTTTGTATCGTCATTTTTGTTCAATCGGACACAGATTCAAGATACCTTTCCAGACTGAGCGCGCTAGAAGCGAGCGTGTAGGATTCATTGTGGTGGTGGCGATGTGAGTGAAGGTTTGTCGTCTTCTTGAGCTCGCTTCAACAAAAGTCTGGTCGTCCCGCTGAGGCTGAGGCTGGTTCTGCTTAAATGAATTGGCCAGGACCAGGCTAGGCGGCGACAATTGCAGGGCTTCCATCCACGCTAAATCCGTCGCGTCTCCCTGGAACTTCGATAAATACCGCGCATGTAGCAACTTTCGCTCTACATCGAAGGAACATCACAACCCACAACATCACAACCAGAAGATTTGTCTTTGGTTGCACATCTATCCGTAAAGGCTATCCAGACGCATCAACGTACCTCAACAAAAGCAGCGCATTCAGGAACGAAAGTATCTGTTTACAAGATGCCTCCGCCGAGAAGTCCGGTTGCACCACGCTCCTTCTATTGACTCCATACTTACAGGTGCGACAGGCGCGGATACAATCCGTATCCTCATTGCTACTGATAGCCATGTTGGATACGAAGAACGAGACCCAGTGCGAAAGGATGATTCGTGGAAGAGTTTCGACGAAGTCATGCGGTTAGCAAAAGATCAAGATGCAAGTGGCTCTCCTTGAATGCTCACAACATCTCTAACTATGTCTAGGTTGATATGGTCCTCCTCGCTGGTGACTTATTCCATGACAACAAGCCATCTCGAAAGTCCATCTATCAAGTCATGCGATCTCTTCGACAGAACTGCTTAGGGGAGAAGCCGTGCGAACTCATGTTTCTTAGCGATGCAAACGAAGTTTTCGATGGCGCCTTCAACATCGTCAACTACGAGGACCCTGACATCAATGTTGCGATTCCTGTCTTCTCTATTCACGGTAATCACGATGATCCCACAGGAGATGGTCATTTGTGTTCCCTCGATCTTCTCCAGGTCTCTGGACTGCTCAACTACTTTGGTCGAACTCCCGAGTCGGACCAAATTGAGGTCAAGCCCGTTCTTCTGCAGAAGGGAAATACTAAGCTGGCGCTCTATGGTCTGAGCAATGTTCGAGACGAGAGACTGTACCGGACATTTAGAGAAGGCCATGTCAAGTTCTTCTCACCAAATGTGCAGAAGAAGGAATGGTTCAACTTGATGGCTGTCCACCAAAATCATCATGCCCATACCGAGACCGGATACCTACCTGAGCGCTTCTTGCCGGAGTTCTTGGATCTCGTTGTCTGGGGTCACGAACATGAGTGCTTAATCGATCCACGCGAGAATCCTGAGATGGGATTTCATGTCATGCAGCCTGGTTCCTCTGTGGCAACATCGCTCGTGCCTGGAGAAGCAGTGTCAAAGCATGTTGCTATTCTTAGTGTCACCGGCTGCGACTTCACAATCGAGAAGCACCGCATCAAATCTGTCAGACCATTCGTTCATCGAGAGCTAGTGCTTGCCGAGGATGATCGCTTCAAACGCCTCGCGAAGGTGAAGGACCACAGAAGCCAATTGACTGTTCAGCTGGCTAAGGTGGTCAATGAGCTTATTGAGGAGGCCAAGGAGGAGTGGCTGTCAATCCAAGATCCTGATGACCCACCAGATGAGATACCATTACCACTCGTTAGACTCAGAGTCGAATACTCGGCACCTGACGGGGGTAAATTTGACTGCGAAAATCCACAGCGATTCTCCAATCGATTCTCTGATAAAGTCGCCAACCGAAAGGATGTAGTACAGTTTCACAAAAAGAAGACAGCAAGCAGTAATTTAAACCCCATGGCCAGACAAGAAATCCACTAACAGACACAGGGAAAACCAACTCTGGCGAGAAGGAAATGCCTGATGCCGAGGTTCTGGCCGCTATCAGCAACGACAGCGTCAAGGTCGGCAAGCTTGTCCACGAGTTTCTAGCAGCCCAGTCGCTCAAGATTCTCCCTCAGGAGCCCTTTGGAGACGCCGTCACCCAGTTTGTAGAGAAGGATGACAAGCACGCTATGGACACATTCATCGTCGACAGTCTTGCTTCGGGAGTTAGAGACTTGATGGGTTTGGATGACGAGGAAGATGACCTCGAACCTGCTATGGAGCGTCTGCGTGAGAAGCAAAATGCCGACTTCAAGGCCGGTGTCAAGAAGCCTAAAAGAAAGGGAATCCTGAAGCCTGTACCAGCAGGTTGGGACTCTGATGTAGACGGAGAATGGGCTGACCAGCCTGGCTCAATGGTTTACATCGAAGATGGTGAGGTAGAAGACGATACCCCCGCCGCGAAGCGTGGCGGAAAGAAGGCTGCTGCTGCAAGTGACGACGACAACGAGTCTGTCATATCAACAACCAAGAAGGCCCCAGCAAAGAAAGCCCCGGCTAAGAGAGCTCCTGCTAAGCCCAAGGCAGCACCAAAGGCAAAGGCACCCGCAAAGGCACCTGCGAGAGGTCGGAAGAAAGTTTTGGAGCCAAGTGACGATGAGGATGACGATGTTATTATGCTGGATGATGAGCCTGCCCCAGCGAAGTCGCAACCAAAGAGAACTGCAGCTACAACATCTAGAGGACGACAAACGCAGATCAATTTCGCACAATCTCAGGCAAAGACACAGGCCGCCAAGGAGTTGAGTGACGATGAGATCTCGGACGATGATGATGCATTTGAGCCAGTTGTTTCTTCTAGAAGAAAATAATTACAAGCGAATATGGACAAACCGGCATGAGTTAATGGGATATGTATGAATTGCGGGCATTGCGGTGGAGTTTTTTTGTTAGCTACACGGCAATCTGGGCTAAGGCGAATTGGGGAAAAGTATTTGCATTTTGTTTTGCGGAACACGGCATGATGAGTCACGATAGATGGTAGGAATGACTAGCTAATCTTGATAGCTGTCTCAATTACACTTGCAAACCCATTTTTTCTTTTTTAGTAGACCAAGTTCTTTCCTGTTGCAGTTTGTCTGATTCCATGGGAATGTATGCCTTAGCGGTTTCGCGGCCCAATCTCGGCACTTCGGCGCCCTTTAACTGACAGGAGCCCTTTTCAATATTTCAACGAAATATCACTATTTGTCAGGATTCTTGAGACTGCATATATATATACATATATGTCGAATTGTTGTCAGAGGTGCTCACAAGACTTACGCACACCTTAGTATTCTACAAAGAATTCTACTTCACTCCAAGGATACCGATTTTAATCATAGAGAAAAGAGCCGAACAACAACATGGCACCTCGACCTCCACAACCAAAGACAGCCTTCATCCTGATCGATGTCCAACAGGGCCTCACACATCCAATCCACTGGGGCCCATCAAGAAGCAACCCTTCCTTCGAGCGAAACGCTGAATCCCTCCTCACCAGCTACCGCAATCTCATCGCCTCAACCTCCTCATCATTACAATCCCGCCACAAAATAATACACGTCCAACACTCGTCCCTCTCTCCAACCTCCCCTCTCCACCCATCAGCTCCAGGCTTCGCCTTCCAAACCTTCGCCCAACCCATCAACGACGAGCTCGTCATAGTCAAAACCGTCAACTCCGGTTTCATCGGTACGAACCTCGAGGCAGTCCTACGTGAGCACTTCGCTGGCGAGCCTGGGAAGTTGTACCTTGCTGGCCTAACCACGGATCATTGCGTTAGTACTACGACGAGGATGGCGGGGAATCTCAAAGTTGCGGATGGGAAGGATGGGGTGGAGGGAGAGGTTGTGTTCGTGGAGGATGCGACGGCTGCGTGGAGGAAGGGGGTTGGTGGTGAGTGGTTTGATGCGGAGGTTGTGCATAGGGTTAATGCGGAGAGTTTGAGGGAGTTCGCTACGGTTGGGAAGACTGAGGGCGTTGTTGAGGAGTGGGAGAGTTGGATGGCTTAGCTTGGAGGGTGGAAGATGGAGAATCTCTTCTGGTTTTATCAGTCTGGCAAAGGGTGTTGGATCCTTAAACGTCGAAGCTGTAGCGTTTTCTTCTACGCATTCTAGCTACAGAAGAGGAGGATTACAAAGAGTAGGCTTTTACTCTATTTGGGATCAGAGATATTGAAGATTAGCAAAGCTGCAGTTCTCAGAGCGGTTTAGCAATTCATATATGGGTATGTACCTCCCCATCGAATTCTCTACAAATAGTCTTATTTAAAAGCAGGCGAGTATGCTTATTTAGTCCCATCTCCATTTATTTTGTCGTTTCTCCACTCTTAATTCCTGGTCTCTGAGCCTCCATGCAGCAGTTTGGAAAGTTCCCTTGCTTCCTGCTATTTTCAATTCTCAACTAAAGATAATTCAAGCTTCAATCCAGCAATATCCATTTCATCTCTCTCTTGAAACAATATCTCATATACTCTGACCTTCCGCATTGAGCAGCTTGATTGATACCCATGCATGTTATGAAATCGGCACGTGAGTTCGCGTCGCGCGTCCAAGCGTCAGAGACACGTCAATGAATAATGTTTGTTGTGTTATCCTTCAACATATGTGAGATGCAATCCGGTGAATGAGTCACATTGCTTACCCCGCTATCTTTCTGTAACAATTTGCATTTCTACCTATAAGAGGCACATTTCAGCCCCAGAATAAGCCCAATCCCATCGAACCTTAGACCCACTCTCGAGACATCAACATCTTGAATAACACCGCAACAAGCAAGCACTCATCATTTTCCACACTCACAGATATGACCAACAATGAAGATTTGATCGAAAAGGTCAGAGAATATGTAGAGATATACATGAACAAGCTCGACGGCTCCCACGATTTCAACCACATCAGACGAGTCGTCGGCCTAGCCCACCTCATCTCGTCGTCAATCACAGCATCCACCACCACAGACAGCCCAACAAGCACCCCAACTCTCGATCCTACAGTAATCACTCTCGGCGCCATGCTCCACGATGTCGGAGACAGGAAATACCTCCAAGAAGGCCAAGACCCCACAACCCAAGTCCGGGACCTCCTCCTCAGCTTCGGGGCCTCCCCTTCCCTCGCCGAAAAAGTCCAAACGATCTGTCTCGGCGTATCCTGGAATTCCGAGATGAAAGATCCCGCCCACGTATTGAAGCTCATAGAGGAACACCCCGAGCTGGCGGTTGTTCAGGATGCGGATCGTCTGGATGCTATTGGTGCTATTGGAATTGGTCGGGTCTTCACTTATGGCGGGGCGAGGACGACGAGGGGTATGCATTCGTCTGTGGATATGATGGATTGGAAGCTTTTTGCCCTCGAGGAGACTATGAAGACTCTGCCCGGGAGGAGGATGGCTCGTGAGGCTACGAAGAGGATGAGGCTGTTTCGGGATTGGTGGGCGGAGGAGGTTGATGTGGAAGAGGTTGGGGATTTGGTGCTGGAACGGGTTGTGAATGGAGTGAGTTCTACGGATGTGACTGATCGGGATGATAATGAGTAGAGTTTCCTATTCGGGTAGAAATTGAGCAAAATATAGCGGGTCTAGGTTGTGGCTAGAGTATAGATCATAAGACATCTGATTTTGCCTAGAATTTGGCGCAGGAGCCATGGGGTGCTGGACAATCCGTCCATTTGTTTGAAAGCGAGATAGAAAGCATGTTTTTGATAACTGAGAAGAAATCTCCGCTCTTTGGTGTAAATACCAGAACAGGCTTGTGATATTAAAATATCCGTTGCAATTCCACATGCTCGACTCGTTCGTCTAATGTTTCGTTATCGTTCTCTCCCTTCTGTAACTCATATTTACATGTTCGAACGTTTCTTCCCATTCCACCAAGTGATCTCACATCTTCGCTTCACTTCTCACCAACACCCATAGCCAATCCCCAAATCCTCTGAATCCATCCCCAATAATCCTGCTCCCCACCCTTCCCCCTGAACTGCTGAACATGCTCTGCACCCTCAACCAACTTCGTCACAACCCGATACCCCTTCTCCTCCGAAGCCTTTGCATGAGCCTCGACATCCCTCCAATCGATAGCCAAATCCTCTTTACTATAAATATACGCCTTGAGACACTTTTTATCAAACAGTCCCTTGTTGTAAAACCCAAACGTCGGGCCCCAAACAAGCTGATGCCAGAAAGACTTCGGCATCCAATTAACAGCCACATACACCACGGACGTAACAGCATAAATAGCACCCATGAACGCCAACCAGGGAAACAGAGAGAAATTTCTCGCCGGGACAGCAAGCGCGTGGATGTCTCTCCTGAATTTAGGGATCCCTGGCGCGGAATCGATGATGTGCGATCTCATCTGGAGCGTCTTGCCAGTTTTCGCTTTGAAGGCTCCCGCCACGCCGTAGACTCTCTTCGCGCCTCCGTTGCTGAGAGAGTGCACGTGCAGTCTCTGGGTGGATTGATCTTCGGCCAACAGAGCGGTGATGGCTTCGGTGATGTCCTTGCGTCGCCGGACTTCGGTCTCGAGCATGAATTGCTTGGTGTTGATGGTGACGAGGATGATGCGCGCCGAGGGGTACAGACGCATGTACGTCCGCGTGTAGTAGTCGATGTGTTTGGCGGATGCGTTCATCCAAGAGCAGAAGAGAATCGTGGTGGGATCTGTGGCGGAGGATGCTGTGTTTGACTCTGGGGGCGTGTAGAGTCTGACGATTGGGGAGAGTCGCTTGAATGCTGAGAGGGGCTTTGCTGGTGCGGGTGAGGCAAGCAAAAGTGTATCTTCGGGCTCTATTCTGGAAGGCATGGCTGCTGGATGTATGAAATCGAAAACAAGAGATGACTCTTATCAATTAATCTATTCTCAACCTGTGTGTGTCTGGATTGCTCGATATTCTGGAGTTTGTGATGGAGACAGGATAAGCGAGCACGAGGAAAGTTTGCATAAATATAGCGAAGATATCGTTTGACCAGGTTGTGAACACGCAAGAAACAAGAGAGAGAAAATACTTGAAGAAAAGGAAGTATCTCTACTTAACATACATCCTAAAATACTCGTAATGTAAGAAGAAAAATTCAATGCACCCCACACGGACCAATATTGACCCTCAAACTGTTGGGAACGGTGATGCCGACGATGCTATCGGCATTGCTTCCATGTCTCATATATTATTTTATCTTCCGCATGGGATAGGTTCTTGGGGCTTACTCACCAAGATCTTCAGCCTCCCCCTTACAGATATCAGATAAGGGTAATCCTCGCAGCTTGACGGCAAGGATTTCTTTCTCTTTCTTGGAAGCTTAGAGGATGGCGATTGCTCAACAGAATTTTTGTTTTCTGAATAATGGTTTCGGCCGTAAATGATGGTTGGCAGCTGATACCTCGGCTTCTTTTCTGCTTCCTGATTCTTGTCAAAAGTGCGAGCTTGGATCGCGACGTGCCCCCTTTCCACCGCACCGTTGACAGGTTAAGCGAGATCCTAGTCAGGGGGCTGCTCTCATCCCGAATTAGATTTCTTCCCATAACGAGGCCTTTTTATAATCTCACAGAGCGAAGACTTTCACTCTTCGTAACAAATTGGCGAATTGGCGATCCAAATTTGCTTTGCATTAAGTTTACAATCAGATATCTCACGAGGTTTCAAGAGGAGTGCAAAGTCCGACAGATTCACCACCGGCCCCGATTGTATTATTGGGAATCAAGGGAAATACTGTGCCGTTTCGGATTATATACTTGGGTGAAACGAATGTTTAGCATGGAATAAATATCGCAAGCTCCGCCATAATCCTCCCGCCCTTTGCCTTCAGAAGACTCCCATCAGCTAGATTTTCATTTTCGATTTCGCTGGCAGAGTTTAGCGAGATGCCCCCCTGAGAAATCCGAATTTCTCGCTTGTTATTGTTTGTGGCTTTAGAACATCATCAAATGAAGTTCGAGGCATCAAAATAACGCTCAGAGACTGCATTGGAAATAAGATACTGCGATACACACAAAAATTCCCTCCAAAATATCTGTGAGAATAATTGTCTAGTGTTTGACTAGTCCATTCCTGGATTGAAAATGATTCTAGACTAGGAACATCGTGACGTTTAGTGCTCAATTCACTTAACAATAGGAAGGGCTAAGCGAAAAAATAACTCCCTATTGTGCATTACCCACAATACTAACATCTACCAGTCAGTTCACATAGCAATATCCTCGCTTGCTGAAGTATTTATCGGTTGTATTTCTACCAACTCTGGTGCTCTACTAGATACTTCCTCTTCCTCTTTGGGATTTCTCGATTACTGGTCACACAGCAGAATCTTTTGAGAAATTCCAACTTCATAATTTGAAGCTTCGCAGTTCATTCAGACTTCGTCAATTCGTACACACTACAGACGCATCCTCTCATACCCATACATCACTCCGATCCCACACCACCAACAGCAACCAAAACAGCAACATCACCGACCATGTCAGACACTCCGTCTATAGTTCAGTCCACTTCTCTCCTCGGAGCTAAATCAAAAGTCATCTTCTCAAAGCCAGGCACAATGCTCTCCACCACCACCACACCACCCACACCCACCATCCTCAAAAAGTTCACTCTCTTCCCCAAGCTCCCCCTCGAGCTGCAAGACATGATCTGGAGCTACAGCACAAACT
>JAFJYG010000808.1:0-24128 GCA_017366145.1 Cadophora sp. M221
TATATGTCGTCGGGTTATACCTGTAGTTCGTGTAAAACGACGATACTTTAATGGTTTCTTAATTCGTGTTGTTATATACAAACTGAGCGAGTGAGAGTAGTTAAACCTAGTTGTCCTGCTTATAGTTCATGTAGCAATAAAAATAGGTCTCTATTATTTAATTAATTCGTTCTGTTTAGGCGTTTGTTTAAGGGTGAAAGGCTATTAACATTTTTTGCTTTATCTTAAGTAATACGACTAGTGTTTTCTAGAATCTTAAGGTAAAGAGCTTCATAGCAGTTTGCCTTTGAGCGCCACTGTGGACGGCTCAGTGACTTCGCGCTTGCCAAGAGTCACAAATCAGCCCTCTAGTCGTTATCGAACCAATTCAGTTCTTGGCCCATTGTCGAAAGCCGTATTTCCATCGCCTCTTTTGCCAACCATGTCGTATACCACTTCGATCGCTTTTCCCACCGTAAAGTACACCGTTAATTCATGCGCAACTGCTGCTACTAATTGCCCCGCTGTCCCATTTCCGGCTGCGCCAACTTACATTCTATTAACGGCTGTCTACCCAGTGCCAATTATATCGACTCTGATATATTATACTACTTCAACTTTGGGGGAATTTGGATCTACGGAGACGATTGTTTATCCCGTTTCAACCAGTGTCGTGACCATAGCACCAACTTCCCCAGCTGTACCAAGCTCCACCACGCTAGTACCTTCCTCAGCATATGTCGTTTCGGCTGGTATATCCTTGGAACCTTCGCAGACTTCTAGTTCTGCAGGCTTGCAAATTACAGCCGCTGCATTCGAGATGTTTGCGTTGGCTGATTTCCGAGTTTTATTACGATGCTAAAAAGTTATTCTTAGTGTTGTGGCGGCCTGAGCGTGCTATATTATACGCTATCGCCACATAGGCTAATACAGTACTAGGCATGAGCTACTAGTTTTCGCTTAAATTTACCCCGCACCTAACATTTCAGACTTTTGTTCCTCTTGCTAGAACTAGTAAAAAATGAAGCTATTCGGACCTCCTAGGTAGTACAAAATGACCTCTGGGGTCCTGGCTTTCTGACCCTCTAAAAAAATCCAAAAACCATCAACCCAAACTCTTAATATTTAGTGTGCCATCCCTCAGCCCTAATGCAGGCCTCTGCCCTCCTAGACATGCTATCAATGAGTGCATCAAAGAATTCTTTGGGAATAGTATCCCAAGCTGCCTGCAAGCAAGACTCCAGACGCAACCTATCCTCCTCAGAGTTTCCCTTATAAGCCATGACCTCAGGGAACATCACATGAGCCCTTTTCTTTAGCTCCCATCAAGCATTCTCAATTGGGTTCAGATCTGGGGAGTAAGAAGGCCAATCAGTGGTAGTAATCCGATGCTTAGCAAACCAATCCTTGACTTTCTTGGCTGTATGAATAGAGGCGTTATCCTGCATAAAGATATATCCTCTGTCCAGCTTCCTGTACTAATAAAGGACCTGGTTCATAAGTACCTCTAGGTAGGAGTTAGCAGAGTATCTATGCTTCTTAGACTCCAAGTCCCGGTCCATAATATAAAGCTGGGTCCTCCCAGTATCCCAGAATGCAGCCCAGACCATGACCTTCATATCCTTCTCACAGGTGTAGGTTTGGATCATCTCCTTTTGCCACTTCTGGGCCGGAGTCCTAAAGCACACTCCTGGGCTTTACCCCGCCCCCTTTCCACAGAACACTCATCACTCCACATGTACAATCCCCATTCCTCCACAGTCTAGCCCCTCCTAGCTAGGCACCATGCCAGCATTTTAGCTGCATTCACATCTGTAAGAAAGGGGCGCCTTGCACACTTCCAATTGGTGATGTGATGCTCTGCCAGGATCTTCCTGATAGTAGCCCTCTCGCAGGTGAGGCCACACGCCTTGATAATCTGATCATAAGTGTCTTTAGGGTTCAGGTCGTCTTTGGGGTTCAGGCGTACGTGGCGTGACGTCCGACCCCACCATTCCGGCCACCCCCCAATTCCGGCCACCCCGCTTAACCTCACCGCCACTCCTACCTACCAACTTCAATAATTAATAACTCCTTCAATTCTTAACTAATTCGTCTAAAATTTAGAATATAAATTGTTTTTATCATAAAGCCTGAATATACCGAGTCTGACGTTCAGAGCGCTCTCAGGGAAATCGAAAATGGCAAGTCAATACAAAAGGCGGCACTTGAGTGGGGTGTTTCAAGGTCTACCCTTCAAGACCGCAACGCAACAACACTACCACACCAGGAGGCCGCTAGTTACTTGCAAAGGCTACCTACAGTGGTAGAGAACAGATTGACGGATTGGGTGCTTACGCAAGAGTCTATTGGCCGTGGAGTTACGTATACGCAAATCAAGGTTTTTGCCCAAAGGCTCTTGACGCTTCAAGGGGACCACCAACCACTCGGACGACACTGGATATCACGATTTTTGGCACGGAACCCTGTTCTCAAGACGAAGAAGCAAATATACGTTGATTCTATACGTGTTAATAACGCTTGTTCTGAAGTTATCAAGCCTTGGTTCCAAAAATTGGACGTCCCGGCTATCAGAGCCATTCCAGCGAGCCAACGATGGAATATGGACGAGACTGGTATTATGGAAGGTTACGGTCTTAATGGGCTAGTTGTAGGCCACGCTGAGAGACGTAAGGTTCAAGGGAAACAGCCAGGTTCACGTGCTTGGACGTCAATCATTGAGTGTATCTCTGCAGTTGGAGCTTCTACGCGACCAGCTGTAATTTACAAGGGAAAAACAGTCCAACAACAATGGTTTCCGTCTCAATTAGACAAATTCAGTGATTGGTACTTTACCGCAACTGAAAATGGGTGGACGACTGATGGGACGGCTCTTGAGTGGCTAGAGAAGGTGTTTATTCCTCAGACAAAACCACGTGACGGTTCAGCAAGACTCCTCATTCTGGACGGCCATGGGAGCCATGAGACTACGGATTTCCTTTGGAAGTGCCTTGAGCATAATATCTACGTTTTGTTCTTACCTGCACACACGTCACACGTCTTACAACCTTTGGATTTGACGATTTTCTCTCCCTTGAAGCGTGCGTACCGGAAAGAGCTACACAACTTGAGTTCTTTGCTTAATTCTACACCAATTGGCAAACGCAACTTCCTTATTTGTTATCAGAAGGCACGCCAAGAAAGTATTACTCCTTCTAATATTAAAGCTGGGTGGAGGACTACTGGATTGTGGCCGGTATCTATGGCAAAACCTCTTATGAGCCCATTACTATTGGAAAATAGTAATAAACCGACAGCTCCATTTCCCCAGAACTCTCAGAATATGCCAATACTATTTCCGGAGGTTCTTGATACTTCAATTGAGTTATATACTCCAAAAGTCGGGAAGGATGTCCATTTACAGCTACGCAGCTTAGCTTCTGGATCACATGACTATCTTCCAACACGACGTTTACTTTTCAGGAAGATTGTAAAGGGAATTGATGAAAAGGACTACGAATTAGGGAAGGCAAAGATGAGGATTAGAGAGCTAGAAGAGAGGTTAGAACAATTGAAGCCAAAGAAAAGGAGGAAAGTCCAAACTAGCCCAAATTCCAAATTTGTGGCAGTACGTGCTATTTATGAGGCTCAAATCGCAGCTGGGGATCGTCAAATTGTACCTGTGGAATCAGAAGTTGAAGAAGATTCAGATTCTACAGTTTCTTGTATAGAAGTTGAAGCAATATAGAGTTATTAAGCCTTGAATAGGAAGTGGTAGAATTAAGCGAGGTGTCCGGAATCTAGGGGTGGCCGGAATGGTGGGGTCGGACGTTATCACGTAGAATACTAAAGGAGTAGAGAAGTGAGAATTGGTGAAGTAGTGGGGAGCAAAAGATTGATTGAGAAGTGCTCTCCCCTTCAAGTTTGAAGGGGAAGGTTTGACTATATATGCTAGGTAGGTGGGTTTAACCAGTTGCAGGTGTGTAAGGAGCACACCTGGCCGTTCAGTGGGCTTGCGTAAGAGGTGCCGCTAACCATGTACCGTGACAGAACCTTATTCGCAAGTATACCTGGATGCAAATGGGCCGCTACGCCATGCCGCACCGTGCCTCGGCTAATCTGACCAATGAGAGAGCCGTATTTCAGAGAAAAACAGCAGATATTTATTAAATCCTGTGAAGTTCTGCAAAACAGGGCCTAATTTTACAAAGATGTATATCGCATTGTTTACAGATATACCAGCTTAGATGACCTTTTGAAGGACGACCCTTGTTTGTAGCGATTTCTCCTAATGTGTCAGCAGGTGGTCTAGTATCGCTGTAGAATCTTATCAAACATGATGCTCACACACTGGACCCGGCAAGTATCCAACGCCTCGAGCGGCACGTACAGAAACTTGCCCATGCCGCCCAGGTGGCCTTTAACGAAAAAGACTTCCTCAGTGCTGAATGTGCCCTTCTCGGCAATCGGAATCAGGTCTTAACCAAAATGAATAACGAAGCTAAAGTTCGCCGATCAACTAGAGCATCGCGCAGCCTCAAGGCTTCCGGGGTCAGTGACATGACCTCTCGAGCAGCACGCTGGATAGTATCGATCTCGGAGTTCTTGGCTGCGATGTCGCGGTTTAAGCTGCGAATGGAGCCTAGAAGTTGTTAGACTAGATAGAGCTGTAGTGAGAAAGAAAGGTGTGCTTCGTACATATAAAGCGAATAGCCTCCGGATGGGTTACACCCGGTCTCTGCACATGCATTGCATTGGTGCAGGCGAGAGGATCTCTTGTATTTGGGCAGAGGGTATGGGCGCGAATAGTTGCCCCGTGGACCTCACAGGCGATAAGTTCGACAGCGCACATGATGTTCGCCAGATGTAAAGAAGCTCAAGATAGTGAAGGAGACTTGCATATAGGAAAGAACCCAATATTTGATCTTCCGAAGGATCGATGAGGGGGAAGTTACCTCGGATTTATAGTTTTCAAATCCATGCCTCGATACTATCTATTATGAACAAAGGCGGTATTCCATCCAAAAGATCATGATCCTTCCTAAGCGAAAGGCTTTCTGGTATTCAGCCCCTTGCATTTGCCCCCTGTCTCTGCCCCTGTATTTGCCCCCCGATACTCAGTTGTCCACGAGAGCATCCAAGGACCAATCAAGATCAATGATCCTGGACCACCGCCAATGCTAAGCGTACGACCAGTGTAAGACCAAGAACTACAATAACGGATTAGCTAGCGTTCCGTGCAGAACTGAACTGTCTGACTACGGGCTGTAGGAGCTTTGAAAGTCTTTCTTATTGCAGATATTAATTTTGTTCGCCCGGTGATGCCCTCGTCTTCAGCTTCTTCAATCCCTTCGAGATTTCCTCAATCCCCTCTTCAGTTCCTTTCCCGACTCCTCCTCAACAGTCTTTTCTGTCGTTTTTACTGTGCCGGATTAGTCTTTTACAGATCTCAGAAATAAGCATGTACCCGGAAAGGAAACCCAAGGCAATTCTGCGATTCTCTCATGCACCTTTTTGTAGCTTGTTAGCATTAAATAAAGGCTTAGAAATAATAGGAGCATTTTCTTCATTTGAGGAGACATCTTTAAGCTTTGAATTTATAAGAGGCTTTGGCTCGTCACCTAATGCGTTCGAATTAGGGTTAACTTGACTTTCTCTTTTGAATTCGCTCTCTTTGGCCATATTACTCTCATTCCTACCTTCTTAAGCTCGCTAGCGCCGTTTATGCTTAATAGGCTGATTTCGACACTTGTTCTTATAGTGGTTATATTGCTTGCAATTCCCACATCTTTTCTAAGCTCTTTTGACGTATTTGCCACGAAGCCTCTTGGTAACTGGTCTTCCTGCAAGTCTTTTCTTGAAAGGTGAAGCAATATGTGTATTTGGCTCCAAATCTTGAAGTAAGACAGGCTTAATGAACCGCTTGTAGCACTTCCAATACGCCTTGCGTGAGTACTTTCAAGTGATATATGGGTTGCTATTGCTAGCTAAAGCAATAGGTTCTTTACCTATGTAAAGTGTGACGCTTGCCCTAGAAAGACGACAGTCACGTGTGGCTGAAGCCTCACATATCAACACAGGGGAATATATGACGATACCAAGCATCAACTTAGAATCAATAACTACAGAGGAAAGAAGGTAAGGAAAGAAGAGGTCTATATACAAAGGGGCGGTATGCCTAGCACCATGGTAATCTCGGTACGTCCCAATCGGGTAGTACTAAGTGGAGCCGGTGGAAATGAGGCTCTGAGCCTCGCCGGTCGTCACATAAAGAATGGCTGCAATTGCGTAAGCACAGGGCAAATCGTACTCATACTACATAAAACAAAAACATTAAATGATCTAGTTGTTTTTTGTGTCTTCATTATCGTTTGGGTGACTTGGTAAGTTTACAATTCGAGAGTGCTAATTTAGTGTAGTTACTATAAACTTCTTTGCTAAGGACGGCTAAATAGTGCAACGGCAAGCATATTTAAGTCTTTCTTAATAGCCTTAAAAAGCAGCATTTAATAAGTATATATTGCCTTCGACTTGTTAAACTTAAAAGCGCTTTCAAAAGGTTTTTATTATCCAAAGATTAATTTGCTTTAACATTTATAAGGGAGGCAAGTTTTGAATCTTATCTTATATCTTATTAACTAATTTGGTGATGTTATTAGTGTTATGGTTATAACGTGATTTATTAAAGTAATAGAATGTAAAGTTATTTAGACCGATATTTTTCACGTATTCTATAGCCACAGGGACGCGTTTGTAGAGCTCATTTTCAGCGGCATAGCCAGCCTCGAGTGTGCGAGCTCTCGCTAGAGGCTAAAATAAGTTTTGAGCCTTAATTTCGTAGAGTTTGTAAATATTATTGGCAATGTGTTGACAGCAATAAAAATGGCCGGCTTTAAAGAAAGCCCTCGCTATAGCACCTGTCAAACCTTTCGATTTGTTACTTATAAAAGTAAGCATATCGCCGGTGTAAGATTTAGTCCCCCAATCGTCAAAACCTAGAGAGAACCAGTCAAACTCTGAGCCAAAGCCGAATGCCTTCTTGAATTGCTGTAAAAACCAAGACCACCACTCTTTGTTTTCGATGAGGACTAGCGCCCATACCATTGGTAAGACCTTGTTGTTACCATTAATGCCGATACACGTCAAAAGCGTCATTTCGTATCGAGATCGAGTGTGAGTGCCGTCTAAACCGAAGAACCAGCGAACACAGTAAAATGAGTATATAATAATAAATCCTAAGGCAATAAACAATGCCTAAAAGCGTTGGCGGCCATTGGGCATCTTCGCTCCCAGCGAAAGCTTAGTGTATGTCGACGAATCCATTAGTTCCAGCTTCTCAAGGTAGCTGGGAATCAGCTGAAAGCTCTCCCCTTCATTTCCATCCAACCTCTCCCTAACAAGCTCTCGGCCTCAATACATTGGCATGTAACCAACGTTCGGCATGTTATGGTAAACGTCAGCTCGGCCTTGCATATCCTTTACAGTAAGCCTCTTGTTTCTGGCGATATCTCTCTCAAACTTGTCTCTAATATATCAGCTGGCGTTGCGTTTCTTAAAGCCAAGGTGCGTACTCGTAGAACAAGTATGAGGCCAATATGTAGTGACAATTGCATAGCCGTGATATTTAAGGTTTAATAACCTCACGTAAAACTTGCAAATATTAGGTCTCTTACAAGAAAGCACCATTCGATTTGAATTAGAGGCTTTGCCAGTGGCCCAAGACTCTCCACGGTTCAAAAAGTAGGTCTTCACCCCGTGCTTTGCCTCCAACCAATTATTCCACTTGTACTGCAATTCAAGGGGAATTTCTACCACATCTTCCTATTCATCATCACCTTGAGGAAGCATGATTTGTAATATATAAGAGATTAAGCGATTATTAGTAGTGGTACTAAAGAGATCAAGGTAATAAGGTGGAGGTAAAGAAAGTGAGATGTGTTCCCTTGAAAATGAGGGGTAAACAGCGGGATCGCTTATTAAGCAAATCTATTGCAATTAATTAATCAACAAAATAAACATTGCAAAGATATTCATTTAATCTAAATAATAAAGCTCAATTGATTTCGAAATTTTCCTTGCAAAATTATTCAAATTAAGCAAGAAATGCAAAAGTTATAATATAAGAAAGGTTTCGGCTAATTTCATGCGCCAATAGCGACGACTACCTATTCTCTACCCAACTTCAGTAAGAACAGCAAAACCCTATAATTCCGGCTTTTGGGCAACATATCACTTCGATTTAATTGATATTTCATATAACTTATAAAGAAGACGCTATACTAGCGTCTCTTATATGGCCCATTACTCAATGTGTGCGGATTTGGTAAGAAGACAAGAAAGTGTGCGGATTTGGTAATAAAAATTTGTAACTGTGCGGAAATGGTAAAAAACCGAAAAAAAAAAAACACCACGCGTACTTCTGCATGACAAGCCCACCTCCGTCAGTCGAGGAAGTGCTTCAAACGTTAAGGATAAAACCGAGAGGTCCACGCCGTTGTCCACGATACTGCGCTGCTCCTCGCACATATTGTGTAAGGTTTCGTAAATGACCATGTATTGAGGGGTATTCATCCACCCCACCGCCCCAGTCGTATATCTCGCGAGCTAGTGGCTGTCGTCTCTGAGCCGGAGCAAATCCCGCAATCAGCTAATCCAACGCGCCAAGTTTCGCCGCCGCCCCCCACATCATCACAATATCCCCAGTAGAACCTTTCCATCTCCCATTCCACGACACCATACGCCCCATCGCATCCAGCAATATAATGACTATTCAACCTGGCTCATCTCTCCACGTTTTCGTCACGCCCCCCGGAAGCTCCACAGCCTGTCCCTTGACGCCTCCTCCGACCGACGAGAAACATCCCTCAACGGTTCTTCGCATCGTTGAGGATATACGGAGCAGGAAAGCGAAGACCGGTGCACGTGTGGGTGCGAGCAGAATACCTGTTCCTTGGGCTGTGTATTCGTTGGATGCGGAGGCGTATCGGAACTTACTGCAGCGGATTCAGCGAGATAAGACCTTGGCTGGATTTGCAGAACACGAACTGAGGTACAAAACTCAATATTGCCTATTTAGATAAGGATTGAGAGAATGCTGATCTTGCTGTTGCTGTTACTGTAGACTCGATTACTTCCCCTCAACCCAGCGCCTCGTCCTTCGAATGCCCTCTGCTGTACACAAACTCTTCATCGCCTCTATCGTCGAAGAAATCAAGACACAACTCAATTCCTTCACGGGTCCATCTCGCGTCTTCGCGCAAGCGATTAAATTCGGCGGCTCGTCGCGAATCAAATTTGACGATGCGGAATACGGAGCGCATGATCCTAATAGACAATTCCAGCATCCCAATGCGCAATATCCTGGTGTTGTGATCGAGCTGTCGTATTCGCAGAAAGAAAGAGATTTACCGCATCTTGCAAATGATTATATTCTAGGGAGTGATTCGAATATTTAATTTGTGGCGGGGCTAGATATTCAGTATCCTGGAGGGAAGGGGATGATGGCTACATGGTCAATTTAGGAGCCGGAGGTTGTGAAGGATAAGGATGAGGAGAATGTACTGATTGCAAAGCAGACTATTGAGAACCAGGTATGTACATTCTCTCTCTTTCACCGCGATGTGCTGTAAAGCAGCAAACTGATTCTACTACCCAGGTTTTCCGTACAGCTACCGGTTCACCTCCTCCTAACTACGCCCTCGAAATTCCCCTACAAGCCTTCGCCCCCTCGTCTTGCTACCCGTTTAACGTCCCCCCACAAGGCAGCATCACTATCCCGGCACATACTCTCTGCACATTCCTCCAGGAAGCGGAGAAAACAGCATCAATGATAGTGCAAAAGACTGGGCTAGTGAAGTTGCCTGCGACTAGGACTTGGAAGAAGAAGAGGAGGAGGGAGATTACACCAGAGGATGAGTTACTTGAGAGCGATAAGAAGAGGTTCAAGATTGAAGAGAATAAGGCGCTGGAGCTGGAGACCAAGGATAACGGGAGTTTTGCCCAGTGGAATTGCTAGAGTCGGACCAAGTTTTATTGATTGCAGCCCCTAGGCTGTCGGGATTGGATTCAATAGAATGTTGGATGAGTCGTCGTATGTGATACGCCATTTTCATATCTCTGACCAGTATATTTTTCAGATTTGAGGGGAGCTTCGCAAGATCGACAACGAGGTTTTCTTGCAGGGCTATCGAGGCTTGGACAAAAGAGCATAGGTCCTCTGCATTGACATTGGAATCCGAGTCAACCAATATGGTGAAGGTCCTTCGGCAAAGCAGAGCGGCCCAGAATCCGTACCTTGCCGCCCTCTCTGCTGCGTCAGCCTCGACTGCATTCCTAACCTCGTCGCGGAGGTGGGAGATCCATTGTAAAGTTGACTCACGCGCGGCCTTGAGCAACCTTTCCGCGGATTGACGATCTCGGCCCGATGTCAAGTTGAAAAGTCGAAGGCTGAGGGTGATGAGCATCTCCATGCAATGCATCTCGCGCCAGTTCGTAGTTATATTGCGAAGACGGTTATCGATCTGTTCTATCAAGCGCTGGCAGAATGACGGATCCCGGAAGACGACGTGAGCGTCTCGCAAAGGGTCGGCTTCATTGTGTGCCGGCCCTGCTTGCACGGCGAGATGACTGAAGATAAGCATGGTATCTTCGGCGCTGAAGTTTAGGTTTGAGGCACCCAACTCCACCAACATGGTCAGCCACCGACGAGTCTTCCCAGAGAGCAATCTTTGGTAGCTCATGAACTCATGAACGGAAATATCTGACGGACACCTGGTTTGACTAGCAACGATCTCGTAGGACGACGGCCCATCGATGTTAGGAGCGGGATGTACCGGTGATTCAATGACTGAGGCTTGTAGAGAGCGCGGAACATAGACTCCACAAAGATGTTGAAATGTCAATTGTTTGTCAAGATTTTTCAGCCATACTCTAGACTTGGTATCGTAGTATGCAAAATCTAGCCCCAGCGGCAAGAGAATATCGGAGAGGCCGACCTTCATTTTAAATGCCTTGAAATGGGTCTGGAGAAAGGATTTCTTTGCTGACGCAAGTGAGACGCCATCCACAGTTGGTTTCATATAGCACTGAAGCTGGTGGTAATCTTTCAGCAGCATGGTTGGTGGCGAGGAGGCACTGGGCTTGCTCGGGTGCCCCAGATCGCTGAATATCCTGAATGTTGCATTTCGATATGCCGCTAAGAAGCTGGGAATTCCGAGCTCTAGTACAACTGCCGCTTTTCGAGCACTATCTTCCGGGAGGAAGTCTTCGTGGATAGCGATTGTTATTCGTCTCCGGCAGCGCCAGTGCCAGCACTTTTTGCATCCTTTAATGTTACGAGATCCATCAGAATTCGTAGTGCAAATACAAGTGGTACTAGTAATTTTCTGGCTGAGATTGTCGTATTCTTTGCAAGCGTTGTTCCATTCGGATTGCTTCTTTCCGCGCGACTTGCTTGAGGCTTCCTCAATCTGTTGCTGCAGTTTGCGCAGCGGATCAGACTGTTCTGCATATTGCGCAGCGAAGCAGTTCCTACCAGGTTCACTAAAAATCGTCTTGTGAGCAAACTGACAATCGCTATATCTGCTCCGGAGATAGCTCTGGATATCTTGGAGGCGTTGCATGCCTGATAATGTAGGGAGGTGCAGAACACACAACAGCTCAGGGTTGAATACTGGGGCGTAGTCGCTGAGCAGGGGGCAGGCTCGTATAGCACACTTATCCATCTGAACCCAGAGGTCAAATAGGTTTAAGATGAAGATGCTCATTTGTTCTGGATTAGAGTCATAAGCATCTCCAACTACGGTGAACACGTCGACAATCAACTTTGCCAACTGTACACAACGAGCTTCGCAGTCTGCCACGGGCTCAGGTGATAATGCTCGTTCCTTCTCGATGCCTTTCTCCAATCTGGCCAAGGAGAAGTAGCGGTCGGTGAACTTTGTGACTTGTTCCATGGTGCCATCACCCGAGGGAGGAATATGCAGCGATGCAAGATCTCTCCGCTGTGAGGGAGGTAGGGCGAGAAGATTGCAGAGGTATCTTTCGCTGTTTGGAAGGGAAAGGTGGAGAGCCTGCTCATCAGCGCGAGGTGGGAGTACCGGGATGGGTCGAGCGATGGTTGTCTTGAAGTGTGCCCAGGCTGATTCAACCTGGTCTGTAGCCTTCTTGATGATTCCCTTCAACATTGGCCCGACCGAGTCGAAGAACTGGTTGTAAACGGCAGAGGCAGAGTAAACCCGAGTCTTGTCCATTGCCAACTTCGCAAGGCGGCGGCACAACTTGGCTCTGAGCATCACTGTCAACTCTGGGGCAAGCTGACCAGCACAATCCTCAAGAAGATGGGCAAGAACAGTGCAAATGAGGAACTTGTAGCAGGCCCGTCCAGGCTCGTTTCCCAGGACAAGGCAGAGCTGACGCTGAATGGCGACACGGAGAACGAGCCAGAACGGCAGTCTTCTCCATGGAAACTCTGCATTTTGTATATTGACATCGTCCCGCACTCGCTTTCTTAATTTGGGCACTTCGACAGCGGATCCGACAGCCTCAAGCAAGGGCATCAGCATCTGCGTAAGGAGAGCTGGGTCGGTGGTATCCCGGGCCTCGATGACGGAGACTTTGGCCTTAGCAGAACGCGCCTCGAAACGCTTCAGAGACTCCATGCTCGCCTGCTCAAGAAAGGCAGCAAGACTCTCCTGGAAACTCTTCTTGAGGAATTCGTCGAAAGGTATCTTGATAGTGCGGCCGGGGAAGTCCCACTGGAGTGCATTCTCGGCGGCGAGGATGTCTTCAGAAGGAGGTGATGCTTCGAAGACTTCGAAGATGACGGTATCTACACCATCACTACGTTATATGCCTTAGTTGGAATTTGGGTGATCCTTTCACTCGAGTCGTGATACTTACTGGATATGACGTCGAATAAGGAGTGCTGCATTCTGTTCCACCACATATAAGATAAAGAGACCATTTCGTTGGAGATTGCAGAATTCTTGTAACATCGATGCCTTCTCAAGACGGCCTCGATTGGTATTGAGGCAAATCCGAAGGGAATAGCGAACAGAAGCCCATGTTTCCCTAAACGGTTGGCCCGTGAACTTGCCTAGGGTATCGCAGGCACGTATGAGGCGAGTTAGGATGTTCTGTTCAATGCCCTCGAAGTCTATATCCCGATGTCCCGGCAGCTTGGGCGGTAGGACCAAATGATTGAAGACCGACTCGAGCAAGGTCATAGTCGCCAGCGGAGCTCAAAATATGTCGAGAAGCAGGACGGAAAGAATTGTAAGGCTCCTCCCACGGGCAAGCTTTTGGGCAGCAGTCTGGTTCGCCATATTGATCACGCAAACCCAAGTCCGCAGGGGAGTCGCACATGCCGCAGGTCATCCAACAGTAATGGTCGACCACTCATCGTGGTCGAGGCTGCAATGGTCAGTAAATCGGTCAAACACAATCCATTTAGGGAGGGGGGTTCCTCATTCTCACTGGAAGGTTGAGGCGGTGGTGCATGTGAATTGCTTTTCGTATGTTACGTCCGTAGATCGAACGGACTGGGGTGCAACTCATTCGCTGAAAGCCCCGATCTAGCAGTACGAAGCGCAGCCTCGCCCGCAACAACAACCAATCACCTCCTTCAAAGTTTTGTTCGGAATATTTTGCGGTGAGTGAATTAAGTATATGACGAGGGTGCATTGAGTGGACAGGTGCACTCATAAACTAGATCACGAGCTGGTGAATTAAGGTGCTGCTGCAGCCTACAGAACTGCTAAAAGTTCGATCGCAAGGCGGACACAGCGGGGCTGATTTGTGCGCGGGGCGCAGAACTGGCTAGCAGCACAACAGCGACTACGTAGCTGAAGGAACGCCGGGAGCTTTAGCAAGTGAACCCATCGTTACTACTGAGTGGAATTTCACCTTGACGGACTCTGTCATCTACAAGGTCATCTTCGATTTAGTCAGCAATTTTTAGGAGCTGGTGGAGGAGCAAATTCACCTTCGGGGCTGTGGCTAAATCTTAAACCTCGAAAGAGGCCACGCTCAGGAGTCGCAAGCTGGTGCCGGATAAGTTTCGAGATGCTTACAGCCGGATTGGAGTAACCATTGTTGCGAAGTACACTACAACAGTCACCAACTACGACACACCGGAGCCTCTCCTTCCTTCCTGACCCAGAGTAGCCGCCAGCAGGGTGTGGCCGAGCATGCAACTAGCTTAACTGAAGCGGCCGCCATTTCTTCCTTCTTGGAGCCTGTCCAGCTTGTGACTTTGATTCTTCATTCGCAAGTTGCGCCTTTGGATTCCTCACATTCTCCCATGATAATTGTGCAGCGCTCTGGAGAGGATGTGGATGCGACGCTTGTGGCTGCGCGTACCCTGCCGGAAAATTCCCGTGCGCCGGTATTCTCCGACCAAAAGCAAAAAGCTGATATCCATCAAGACCCTCCACGAATCAGACCCTCGTGCATTTCAGCGTGACACGTCAGGCAACGAATGAACTTAGCACTTAGAGCACCAAAATTCCCGGCGGCTCATCATCCGTCTCTGTAGATGGCCGCCTTGCCCCGCACTACCTTGCCATGAAGCTGGTTTCTTAGCTCCTTACCTTTTCTCCACATCAACATCAATTTAACTTACAAAGCACCATTTATCCCCTCTGTCCGACAAGAGAGATATCTATATATCCGAAACACAAGATCCTAATCCACGCAAATCTCACCGTACGGGCAATATCCACTTTCGTTGCCCCATCCATCGAAGAAACAGTATACCATCACAAATTCGCTCTAACAGACCCGCAGAAGCCTCCGTATTCCAGGCGCCGAACCTGTCCCTCCCGCCCGTAACTAATATAACCTAATCGTCAGTTCCCTGACTCTCCCCTGGAGAGTCAGCTTTTTTAGGATGTCCGTTTTTTTAGGATGTCCGGTTGCCTTGATGCCTGGCGCCGTACCTCGGCTCATTCCGCCCCTCGCGGCCGCCTTCAAAACACACCTAAATCGCGACTTTTGCAAGGCAATTCTTGAGATTTGGACGCGTCAATTGCATCAACCTCGCCTAATAATTAAGACCTCCTTCATAAAGTAAATATGGATTTCTCCAGAGTCCCTCGGCGGTATCTGCCAGACGATTTCCCTACGGCCAGCCCTCCTAAAACGCCGGAACTAAAGACTCCCACGCCTCCTCCTTCTTCTCCACCTTTTACCTTAGTCTTTAGTTCACCGACTTTACCTGAATTGCCCCGGAAAAGCCTCGTTCCTATGAAACCGAAGCTAGTTCCTCCGTCTCCAAGAAAGATTGCTCAGGCGCAGGCATACTACCAACACCACCCCGGAATCTCTGTTGCAAAGGCTTGTAGAGCCGTGGGGATCACCGACGAATCTCACTGGAGAAATATGCGGCGTATACTAAGAGAGGGACAACAAGCAAACCAAGGGAGAAAGCCTCTCTTGAATAAGCATGAAGAGATCGTAGTATATCGATATATTGAGGCTCAAGCCTTTGCGGGATTCGTTGCCGATTTGGAGATGATTGGACAACAAATTCAAACGATTATTCGACTGCGAAAACCAACATATAAAGGTCCTTCTGACTCTTTTCTTCATACATGGACGCACACGGAAGAGTTCAAACGCAAGATCAGATCAACAGTTTCCAAGCCAATTGACCATAAGAGGAAGACCGCCCACGATGTACAGCAATTGAGGAAATGGATGAGAGACTACCGAAAGATCTTGATACGGTACCGCATTTTCAACGATCCTAATGGAGCAAGTAGAATATGGAATTTCGACGAAGGAGGCATCCGAGTCGGTGTTATGCGGGGAAAGAAGGTGTACGTACCTGCGGCCATGAAAGAATTCTATGAATTCTCTCCGGAGGATCGACGACAAGTGACGATAATTGAAGGTATCTGTGCAGACGGCTCAAGGATTCCCGGCATGTGTATTATCGCCGCATCTCTGTACCAAAAGGACTGGTTCAACAGCAAACAAACCGGTGATGAGCTCATTGGAATCAGTGACTCTGGTTATACAAATGAAGAGCTAGGCCAGCGCTGGCTTAAGCACTTTATTAAGCACTTGAGCCTAGGTAAGCTTGGTACGGATGAAGAGACTCCGGCGGTTATCTTACTTATGGATTCCCACTCTTCACACTGTGGGGATGCCTTCAAAATCATGTGTCAAGAATATAACATTATTCGCGTCCCTTTTATACCGCATTCCACACACTTCATGCAACCATGCGATGTTAAGGTCTTTAATAAGGTTAAAGGCTGGCATAGCAAGTGCGTGAGACGTGCAGTCCGCCAAGGTGAATGCTACTACAACATCGTTAGCTTTATGTGGGACCTGCCAGAAATACGGAGAGAGGCTCTTGACGAGATCACTATTCAGAGCGGTTTCTCTACTCCTGGCCTGTGGCCATACTCAGAGCAGAAGGCCGTCGACTCTATGAAGATCTTTGAGGCAGATCTCCCACCGGCACACTTAGTTCCTTCTAACGACCCCGCCAACCCACACGACGTGACCGATACGCTCCAAGGCCTACGACAGATCAAGACGATATTTGAAGAGCGACCTGGTGCGCTGTCAAGCTCTCCTGCTCGACGTGTCAATGACATCATTGAAGGTGCTGAGATTACACTGCGAGCAGCCTATCTTGAGTCTAACGCCTTTGAAGAGCTTAAGCAAGGCCTACGACTACAGCAAAAGCGTAAGGTCGAATGGACGGGCGGCACCATCAGTGGAGAGATTAAGGTGCTGGAAACTGGTGAGGCTCTACGCATGAAAAACGAAAAGGTTGCTCAAAAGCGTGAGGAAAGGGCAACTCGTAGAGCAAAGGCCTTAGAGACTCGACAAAACGTGCTGGTACGGCGGAAACACGAGTTGAAGGTTAAGATCAAAAAGCGAGGGAAAGCAGTCGGAGATGAGGCTATTGCAAAGGCAATCAAAGAGATGGAAACAGCTCAAGAGAATCTTGACAAAGCAGAGAAACAACAGATCACGCTAATCAAGAGGCTTGAGGTCGAAGATAAAGAAGAGGCAGAGCGCCTAGAAAAGCTTCAAATAGACCCTGTTCTCATGTATACTCATCCCGACTATGGAAATCCGGAGTTTCAGCCGATTGATCCTCCAGGTCCTGTACTACAGGATACACTAATTGACCCTCAATTACTTGCTTTAGACGCTCAAAAGACCGAGTCCCAGCAGAGCGGGTTCTTTGTCGATACTCAAGGGACACAGCTAAAGGCCTCCTGGCTCGACGACGATTTTGTTACGGTACCAGATGCCGACGACGATGTTACGATCTTCCTTGGCAGATGATCAAACCCCTTGTATTTGTATATAAAACACGTTTAGATTGCATTAATAGTTTCATGAAAATACATTTATCTCTTATGCTGAGTTCACATCGATTTTAGTTAGTGATGTACTTGATTGCAAACAAAGAGGTTAAGGCCATCTCGGAAGAGCCATTTTTGGTGGTGTGCAGGGGTATTTTTGATAAGCGAGACCTCTTAGCTGCACGCGCCAGGCATCAAGGCAACCGGACATCCTAAAAAAACGGACATCCTAAAAAAGCTGACTCTCCAGGGGAGAGTCAGGGAACTGACGATTAGAACAAAGTAAGTTATCTTTTCGAAAAGTATGTAGAGCTGTAGAATAGACCATTGATTCTCTAAATACAGATCATCTCCTCTTCGAGCCACCTTTCCTTTCAAAGCTACGTCTCTCGCATCACGATCCGCGTCGTGTGAAGATTCTCTCTGCACTATTCAATTCCAACCGACTTCCCTCACTCTCACGCAATGTGTGAATGGGGTTGCAAGACATTCGCAGTTTGTACGCGTACTCCCAAACACATGAATCGAGTTCATATCATCTATTGTACAACCGCAAGAAGGGATGCAAAGGATCTATGCTAGCCTGCCTCCGGGTTTCTGAGAGATCTCCCGCTTGTTCTCGATGCGCAAGACACGAATGTAGCGGGATCCTGCCCTCCTGTCAGATTGGAAGCTTGATATGCTGTAAAGGTGGTTGTATTCAGTCTGGGGAAATAAGAGCTATTCTAGAGAAGCGCTGAAGACAGGTAAGAGCTCTGCGCTCTAGCTACACGTGATGCCCCTAGTTCTCATCCGACACGGTACGAGTCTTGAGTCTCCATGGGCTGGTAGAGATAGCTACGTCTTCACAGGAATGGGTTGAGTCTAAAGGATATAGTATTCATGGATGTGTTCACTCCTGGACTATTCATGCTTTGAATCAAGAGTGGAACTACGGTCTAGCTCGGCTAGCTGTGAAGTTTGTGGGAGCACATGTCCCCGGAGAGAAAGCTGGTCAGCCATGGTTGATAGAACGTCGACTTCTCCAGCATGCAGCGAGATGCTCGTATATGATTTTAAACACCTTGGTAACAGACGACGAAGTTGCATGGGTATGCAACGAATTGGGCCGTCTCTACAGATCCCAGGGCAAGCTGGTCGAGGCCGAGCAGATGTACCAGCGGGCGCTACAAGGCTATGAAAAGGCATTGGGTCCGGACCACATGTCGACGCTCCGTACGGTTAATAACCTAGGTCTCCTCTACAAGAACCATGGCAAGCTGGTCGAGGCCGAGCAGATGAGCACGAATGGCTGGTGGTCCCCCCCCTAATTCAAGGATAATACTAGGTTTAGGATTAGTAGTGGCCGTGAGCTTGAGCATCGTGGTGACAAAGCTAGCTTAGTTTACGGTATAAAGTGAGTCAAGATATCTGCGATGGTTAATTCAGGATGGCAAAAGATGGACAAATATTACGGCAAAAGCGACGAATCTCCAGCCTACGCTGCAGCTCTCTTGCTTAATCCCGCGCGCAAATGGTCGTATATTGAGCAATTCTGGAGGCCCTCTTGGCAAGAGAAGGCGAAGGTAGGTGTTAAGAAGCTTTGGGACGACGAATACAAGCCAAAATCGACTATGCTGACTGCTCCGACGCTTCACACATCTTCTACTAACGAGTTCGAGCTCTGGCTCCGTCAAATCGACACGCCGACCTCTGTTGCAGACGAATATGACCAATATTGCAAGACGGAGTGTGTTTACGACTACAATAACGCTCTTGATTGGTGGCTCGAGCCTGCGCAACAAAAAGCCTTCTCAAATCTCTCTCGAATGGCTCTTGATATACTCTCTCTTCCAGCTATGTCCAGTGATCCAGATCGCGCTTTTTCTGCGGCAAAAATCACTCTTTCGGATCGTAGGAATAAGATGGGTATACAGATGATTGAGTATTTGAAGTGTTTAAAGTCGTGGACTGGTCCAATTGAGTGGGAGCTTGAAGTTAGAGATATGGAGGTTCAACAGAATACCGTTCTAAAGGGGCTAGGTGTTGAAGAAGCAACTGGAGACGTAGTAGAGGCAAATTAATAGGTAAGTTTGTTCGTTTGTTCTTGGCAACGACCTCGTTACGTTCGTTTAGGTGCTTACAGAACGAACTGTAGTTGGTTTTTAGCTAGAGAAACGTTAGTTGGTTTAAGAGCCTCAAAACGACGTCGTTGAACAGCCGTTCAACTATCGACTACATTGGTCTCGTGCCGCCCCCAGAACTCAATTCTACGGCAGTAGGCAATCGGATGCACGTTGATCACTGTATTGAAACTCTACGCCTGGCATTAATGTGTTTTGCGGATGTGACGTCTATTCTCATGTTTAATGATTCGGAGTCGCCGGAAGGTATACGGGCGAATTTTAGGTCCTAGCATAAATGCCGGAACTTCGACAGGATTGAGGAATGGATGGATACTAAGTGGCAAGTAGAATATATTAGATAGTTAGGGCATATCGTCGTCGCTTTGATGTCAGAGAACTGGACTTTGGTTCGTGCCGTTACTCAGGCTAGCGAAATGTGTAACCTTCATGGGTATCTAGGAACCGGTCTAAGAGCTACCGTCAGGTGAGTGTCAGAATTCGTGACGCACCCCTAGAAAATAGTCGAACCTCACCAAATAATGCCACGTTTGAAAATTTATAATTAATTAACAAATAAAGATAAAGTCGTGCTTCTTTCTTCCAAGTACTTAATAGCGTGCAGCCTATTGATTCCAGAAATTGCAAAGCAACGCATAGGAGCATTGTTTGATAAATAGAGAGTTTATACTTTAGCAGGGAAAATCAACTATTTTCTGCCGGCAGTTCTACCGGACTCTTGTCATTTACCACAGATTTCAAGGCCTCGAAGCAAAGCTGTAAAATCGACACATAATCAGGGGGTGTTCCTTCTAGGAAAGGGGAGCTTTGCAAGAGGGAAGCTCCCCTTATATACCCCACACTCTCAATAAGCGAGCATGTGATTACAACGTGACGATTATTAAACCAACACTTTACAATAGTGTTGGTTTACTAGGAGTTATTTTACTAGATAATAATCTTTAATTTTAGGATAATTATAGTTCATTTCTTGAAGCCGACTAAGAACAGCAGTCTTTTAATCACTAATTTAATAGTAATAAAGGCAATCGGGTCACTTTTTTTAGGGGGCTCTAAGCTTCCGAAAGGGATTACGTGGGATGTGTAGAAAAATTAGACAAATTTCTAACTTCGCAAGCTACTGCGTTACTATAGTAATAATAGTGTGGTGAATCTATTGTTGCGTCTCTCTCCTATATTTAGCGAAACGCTAACGTCCCACCCCACCATTTGGCCTACCTCGCTTAATTCTAACACTTCTTCTTTGGGAGTTAATAACTCTATTCTACGTTAACTTCTATACAAGATATTGTAGAATCTGAATCTCCTTTTAATTCTGATTCTTCTGATACAATTTGACGTTCTCCAGCCGCAATTTGAGCCTCCTTAATAGCACGAATCGTCGCAAACTTAGAATTTGGACTAGTCTGAACCTTCCTCTTTTTCTTCGGCCTCAGGTGCTCTAATCTCTCTTCTAGCTCTTTGATTCTAAGGTTTGCCTTCCCTAATTCGTACTCCTTTTCGTCGATCCCTTTTATAACCTTCCTAAAAAGTAAACGTTGCGTCGAAAGTTGGTCATGTGACCCACTGGCTAAAGAGCGAATCTGTAAGTACAGATCTTTCCGTGCTTTTGGAGTTTGAAACTTAATTGAAGTATCAGAAACCTCCGGAGGTAATATTGGCGTCTCTTGAGGCTTTGGGAGCGTTGAATCTGTCGATTTATTACTGTTTTCTAACAGCAAAGGGCTCATCAGCGGCTTGGCGACAGATACTGGCCATAGACCTGTAGTCCTCCACCCCGATTTGATATTTGAGGGTGTAATACTCTCTTGACGTGCTTTCTGGTAGCAAATAAGAAAATTGCGCTTGCCCATTGGTGTCGAATCGATTAGAGAACTTAATTTTTGCAGCTCTTTCCGATAAGCACGCTTGAGAGAGGAGAAAACCGTCAAATCGAGAGGTTGTAAGACGTGTGACGTGTGTGCAGGCAAGAATAAGAGGTAGATATTATGCTCAAGGCACTTCCAAAGGAATTCTGTAGTCTCGTGGCTCCCATGGCCGTCTAGAATGAGGAGTCTCGTAGAATTGTCACGTGGTTGCGTCTGAGGGATAAACACCTTTTCTAACCACTCTAGAGCCGTAGTATCGCTAGTCCACCCATTTTCAGTGGCAGTGAAGTGCCAATTGTCGAATATCTCTAGCTGAGATGGAAACCATTGTTGTTGGACTGACTTTCCCTTGTAAATTACCAAAGGTAGTGTCGATTCGCCTCTTGCAGAGATACATTCAATGATTGTCGTCCAAATACGTGAACCTGGCTGTTTTCCCTGAATCTCGCGTATCTCGATACTCCCTACGACATATCCATTAAGACCATAACCTTCCATAACACCTGTCTCGTCCATATTCCATCGTTGATTGGCTGGAATAGCCTTAATAGCCGGAATTTCCAAGTTTTGGAACCAAGGACGAATAATTTCAGACCGAGCGCAATTGACACGTACAGAATCGACGTATATCTGCCTCTTAGTCTTAAGAACAGGATTACGAGCCAAAAATCGTGCCATCCAGTGTTTTCCGAGTGGTTTATGATCCCCTTGGAGGACGAGGAGCCTCTCTCCAAAAACCCGAATCTGTGCGTGCGTAACTCCATGGCCAAGAGCCTCTTGAGTTAAAATCCAATTGGTCAATCGATCTTCAACTACCGTAGGTAGCCTTTGCAAGTGATCAGCGGCCTCCTTATGTGGTTGTGTCGTTACGTTGCGATGGCGAAGGGTAGACCTTGGAACACCCCACTCTAGAGCAGCCTTTCGTAAAGACTTACCATTTGCGATCTCATTCAAAGCGCACCTGACGTCATATTCGGTATATTGAGGCTTCATCATGTAAACAACTGATATTCCAAATTTGAAAGAAATCGATTAGAGAATCAAATAATAATTAATTGTTGAAGTGGAGAGGTAGGAGTGGCGGTGAGGTTACCCGAGGTGGGCCAAATGGTGGGGTGGGACGTTATAACACTTTGAAGTCATCTTGCAATTAGAATTCCCGGCGTTATATAAGATTATCTTTCGGTAGTTATATTCTACGAGTACGAACACATTAAATAACTTTAAGTGCACGTCTTCTCGTGCCTTTGCTTTAACATCTTTCGTCGAGATCTTTTTCCACTGATCTCCAGCTGCAATTTGAGCTATCCGCAAACTTGAAATTTGGGCTAGTTTGAACCTTCCGTTTTTCCCGTGGCTGGATATCAGTGTTCGTTGAGCTCCTTGACTTCTCACCGAACATTAAAGGAGGAAACGAAGTTATCTGTTTTTCCATTGTGGTACTTGGACCAGGCAGAATCTAGTGAGTCAAAAAATAGCTCCCCACCAGCTCTTTCTACACTTCCATTTGGCTTATGCGTGGAAACAGGAGTAGGCTCGATGCCATTGTCTAACGAGCAATTTAAGATCAACAGGCAACCGTGTGAGAAATAATTGTAACTCGCTTTAAATATCTACTTTATGTTGTGCTACCCCCAATCCTCAAACTGAGAGTACTCAACTTATATTGTACCCTCCGGACAAGTCCATGGTCAGCATATGGCGGCCATGGATGTTCTACCTCGCGAGGTTCGAGACGCTCGCTCTTGCGATAGAGCCGGTCTTCAAGATCCCAATCAGACCAAAGCCGAATTCGAGACACCTGCTGCTGTAGCCATGTGCGTATCTCCAAAGACGATGTCAATGGGTACGGTACTTGCAAGTATTGAAGGCTTCTGACGATCTTCGCCATTCGGAGGTACTTGTCAAAATTAATAATTGCTATATCACCATTCAAACCATGCATAGTCTTTGTGTCAGCATTTCCATCGCCTGTAAATGTGAGGTCCTTTAGGTACAATCCAAGATATGGTAAACAAGGCCTGTTGCTGGAGCCCTGCAATTTCCGCAACTCTTCGAAATTGTTCTTTGTACTCAATTTGGATGCTAAAGATTGGAGTATGGCAATCTCGTTTGCAGGAACCAGTTCCCAGGACTTCTTCAGGCGACCAATGCTTGCGAAATTGAGCGAAGCAATAATTGCCATTGAAGACTCGTAATTTCGTAGTCTTGTGCAGCGATCAGCAATGTCAATCCAATGTTTGATTGATCTTGCTCGCTTCAGAGGCTTCTCATGCTGCATAATGTCACCAGCCACCAGATGAGACAGCGATGTTGAGAAAGCTATCACTGCTTTGACATTTGATTCAGACCGTTTCGCCCATTCTCGTCCAAACAGCTCTTCATCTTTGATTGAGCAGAAAAGGGCAGACGTGGTAATCGTCAATTGTTGCGCAAACTGTAAGGAGTCAAAGCGAAGAACGGATAAACTTGTTTCCTCCGTTTTCGGAGCTCTTTGAAAGCTTGTGTCTGTCCGAAAAGGGTCCAGCATTGATAGAATATGGTGTATAATTGAGCTCTATGAAGGACGCAGAGATATACCCAAAGAGGGGTAGTTCTGAGGTGTACGTAGTCAGTACTCAACGTACGACAACGTGCACCAACGTCTAATACGCTGATATTTCCAACATCCCCCCTTCTCTAGACCTCTGTAGAGCTCTAATTAAGGTTGTTGAGGGTCGTTGAGGCCTCCTTAACTCCTGTAATATGCCGACATAGCATATGGCGCCTACATCTCCTTCTGCAAGAAGTTCAGCAACCCCGCAGCATTACAGCGTGCGTTACAGTACAAGAGTACCGCATGTTGA
>JAFJYG010000809.1:0-24066 GCA_017366145.1 Cadophora sp. M221
AGGGGGGAGATGGGGAGGGGAGATGTACTTCGTTCGTTGGCGCAGTGGTCGCGGGCGTCGCTGTCTGTGTTTTCGAAGAGGAGGGGGCCGAAGAAGGGGGGGACGCAGAAGATGGATGTGCTATTGTGTCTGTTGGGGGGATTTGGTTAGTATGTATGTACAGCATATCTTCAAATATGGATAGCTATGGATCTGAGCCCTTCCTCTTTCTAGGATTTCTTTTCTAGATGTTCCCCAGAGTCCCTCTCCACGAGGGGAATAGTGGAATAAATGGTAGAGTAGGTGAGGTACGTACGGAGGGACGTTCACGGGCGTAGCACCCATCGGGATCCCGAATACGGTGTAGGTATTCCTGCTTCCTACTTCTTCTTCATCGTCGGAAGGGTCTGCGAGAGGCATTTTAGATGCATAAAATAGGAATGTACAAAATCACCCCCACTAAATTTCTTTTTTGGAGAGAAAGGAGACGGATGGATGGTTGTTTGTTATTGGTATTGAAAGAAAGAAAGCTGAGGCGGTGTTGAGGAGCTTTCTTGCGTGCTGGTGTGATCGTGTGATATCATTTGCCAATGCCAATCCTTGTTTTTGGTGGTGGTTTTTGCACAAAGCCGTACTACTATGACAAGGGTAGCTAGCTTTCTGATACTTTCAAACCCCCTCCAAGTCTGTCAAATACCTAGGTAAATCCACTTCGGAAGGAGATCAGGTGAATTGAAATTTGCCCAGGTACTTTACATAAGTTCATTCTATTCTCTGTCCTGACAATCTTTGACATCTCACGGCGGATTGTATTTCATATACAATACAGTCAGGCGCTCCTCTTTTTCTGTCATCTCAACTCACCATGGCTGCTTGCCTCGGAAGCGGCCGCAGCTGCTTTTCGTCCCATCCTTGTACCTCTCTTGCAGGCATGTTGAAGTCACCCTTTCCTTATTGACTTTGTACAACTTCAAATGTCGTTACGATAAAATCGACATTCGTGGCAAAATGTTTCCATACATGCAACTCGCCTCCTTTGCCATGCAGTCTTTACAATAAATGCAATGCCAACCATCTCATCTCTTCAAAGCTTGACTCACTCGTCGTCGGTTACTCGCACCTATTTCGGACAATACGCTTATCTATTGGTCTAGACTTGGAGGGGTTAGTTGCTGATGGGGCGATTAGGTCGGGAGGCGGAGAAGAGAGCTCTGGTGGGGAAAGGGAAATGGTCAGGCCTCTTTCTTTCGTCTCTCCCGTCCTGTCTCCTCCCTCCTCTTCCTCGTTCTTTTCCTTCTGTCTGATCATTCATATATTTACTTTGGATTGCTCTGCTCGATTGGCTTAAGTCGCTACATCTATCTCTATGGGTGGTTGCTCTACCAAGTGTTGATGTCAGCGGAGCATTCAGAGTACTGTCAACAACTGGTGAACGAAAACATCCTACGCGCCAAAACCTCCCCCCATTCTTCAACATGTCGAGTTCTGCTCGGCCGATCAAGAAACAGCCCAGTCGGCACTCGATTGCAAGATCCCCCTTCAGCAATTCCTACCTCTCGGGATCCTTCTTGTCTGGCTCGCCCATAGCCCAGCAGTCGATCGCACGAGATCTCGAGGAGTGCGACGACGAGGTCGAAACCCCTGATACGGCGAGTGCAAGCTCCGAAGATGATTCTTCAGAGGCATCGACGGTGCGCCCGGATGCCGTGCAACATAGCATGGCCAATTCGTACCGCCGACCGAGTTTTGTGGCCTTTGGTGGGACTCGAGGTGCTGTGACGCCGCAGGTAGGTGAAGCTCTTTCTTAATTACCTGGGAACTGTTCTGGGAACTGTTCTGGGAAGATCAAGAATTTTGAGCCTCATGGAAATTCCTCTGACAAATTGTGATTTTTTGGGATCTGATTGAAGGGAATTTACTGATGCGAGATACCCAACAGTTCCAGGAACCGAATTACCTAACGAAGAAGGAGAAGAAGCAAGTCAGGAACGAGGAAAGGAGTTTGTTGAGGGATAACCATCTTGCTCCCCCGAAACATCCTGAACCGAAAGACAGAAGTGCCTTTCGTCGATTGTACAAGCGGTTATTCAGTACGAGGAGACCCAAGCCTGTGGCAGATGAAGAGGCGGATCCTGAAGACCCATTATCAACTGTTGGACCCTCGGAAACTTCTGCGCTGCTAGGGGATGGTTTACCAGAATCCGCAAGAACTCGACATGAGAGATTGAATGCTCAATGGGAAGCAGCTGTTGCTTCTGGGAAGATCAAGACGACATGGCAGCGAGAAGCAAAGACTCTGTGGAAGTACTCCAGTCCTCTGGTTGTAACGTTCGTGCTTCAGTACTCTCTACCGGTGGCCAGCATTTTCACAGTCGGCCATCTTGGAAAGGTGGAATTGGGTGCGGTCAGTTTGGCTAGCATGACAGCCAACATATCTGGATATGCGATATACCAGGGATTGGCTACCAGTTTGGATACGCTTTGTGCGCAGGCATATGGAAGTGGGAAGAAACATCTTGTCGGTCTTCAACTGCAGAGGATGGTCTACTTTCTCTGGATGCTCACGATACCCATCGGTGTACTTTGGTTATTCGCCGAGAAGATCTTAGAGAAAATGGTTCCTGAAAAGGAGTCCGCAGAGTTCGCAGGACTCTATCTCCGAGTCTTACTATTTGGCGCGCCTGGGTACGCCTGTTTTGAGAGCGGGAAGCGCTTCGTACAAGCTCAAGGCTTGTTTTCGGCCACCACATATGTCTTGCTTGTTGCGGCACCTCTGAATGCTTTCATGAACTGGTTGTTTGTTTGGCATTTTGATTGGGGTTTCATTGGAGCCCCTATCGCTGTTGCGGTCACGGATAACCTTCTGCCAATTTTCTTGTTTTTGTATGTGAGGTTTGTGGATGGGCGACAATGCTGGAATGGGTTTACTTGGAAAGCTTTCCATAATTGGGGTATGTATTTACTGACCTCAGATCCACCAAATGGCGAAAATGCTGACGCGAAAAGGTCCAATGATCAAGCTTGCTCTACCCGGTCTACTCATGGTTGAAGCGGAGTATCTTGCTTTCGAGATTCTCACTTTGGCGGCAAGCTATTTTGGCACTACACATCTGGCCGCTCAGAGTGTACTCAGTACGATCACTGCTATGACGTTCCAGATTCCATTCTCGACCTCCATCGCAGCTTCGACTCGTATTGCGAACTTGATTGGAGCTACACTCAGCGACGCCGCAAAGACCAGCGCCAAAGTGGTGAGTTCCTCTTTCTGTCTTTTCTGCTGCAACTTACTAACACCTCTCCAGGTAATGATCACAGCAACCCTCGTCGGTGTCTTCAACGTCATTCTACTCTCCTCCCTCCGCAACCTCATCCCCCAACTCTTCACCAACGACCAAGGCGTATCCGACCTCGTCGCACGCGTCATGCCTCTCTGCGCAGCCTTCCAACTCTTCGACGCCCTAGCAGCGAATTGCAACGGTCTACTCCGAGGTCTTGGGAGACAGGAGATCGGTGGATGGGTCAATCTGTTCTGTTATTATGTTATTGCTATGCCGATCTCGTTTTATACGGCTTTTGCTCTGGATTGGGAACTTCAGGGTTTGTGGAGTGGTGTGGCGCTCGCGTTGGGATTGTAAGTTATTTTTTCTTCGGGATTTTTTTGTGCCTGATGCATGAGAGGATTGGGCTAATGAGGAATAGGGTCGCTGCTGCTGAGGGATACTTCATCTGGAAAGCAGACTGGAATCAAGCTGTTGAAGATGCGCAGATGAGAAATAACGCTGGTTGATACAACAACCGGTACTGGGCTAGATGATCTGGAGGCTCATTCGGATGTCGAAGATAAGATCTACAGGATTACAGACACCGCTGGATCTGGTATATGATGGATGCGATGATGATGATTGAACGATCTACTGTAGTTGTGGATTTTGAGGTTGTGTTTGTGAATAGCTTCATACCCTTGATGTATTTTGTTTTCTTCTGCGGGAGTTGAGCACGCACGAAATTCATAGTACATATTGTATTGTTTGGTTTGAGGACATGGGGAGAGTTGAATATAGTTGGAATGTGGTGCTTCTGCTGTCTTTACTTCCCTTGTGTGTTTTCTTCCCCTTTGTCCTGTGAGATAGATGTGACTTGGAAGAGCGCTTGCGTGGGGGAGTATTTGCTGTATTAACTGGTCTAACTCAGCTAGGGTAGGGAAACAAACCCTTTTCGTCTTCCAATATTTGGAGAAGCACGAAGCACTAATTAAAGAGGAATAGGGTTGGTTGACTTTTGCTACCAGCCTTGAATATATAGCGGATGGATGAAACAGAGCCCCCTTAACAACTAAACCCCCAAGAACGCAAAAAAGTAGATTGTTCTGTTTAACAGCTTAATAAACCATTTTGTGTTTTCTTTTTTCTTTTTCCGAAACGGGGAATTGAACCCCGGTCTCCTGCGAACTTTTCCTCCCCTGGAATGAGGGGAATGAAAGGCAGAAATGCTAACCACTACACCATTCCGGATTGCTTCATATGTCAGATGACTTGATGGTGGAGCGTGCTTATTGTGGTGTATGTAGGGGATAGTGGGATGTGAGGAATTGAGAAGGAGAAGGAGTAGCGGTAGGGGTGGAATGAGAAGGACAGAGTGAATTAAATTGACAGACGGCATGGTATTTTTCCCGTTGTTAGGTGACTTCACTTTATCTACTGGGGTAGAGGCAGAAGCGTTAGTGGTGTAATAATTGGAAGAAGGGGGGGAGCATATGTATTGATTTAGCTTGAGTGCTTTTCCCTTGATTGTAATCACTTTGTTGACAAAGTGGAGCCGCATTGCTAAGCGACAAAGGGACAACTTGAACGAAGCAAGAGCAGAATCGTTCAAAACTTGCGGGGGCGGGAGCAAAGGTTGAAATGAGAAATACACATCCCACATCAGTTTTATATACGACTTCTCGTTCTTTATTCATAGATAGATCCAGTTCCGAACATAACATCCTCATCTCGCACAGGTAGAGGCAGGGGTCAAGCAAAACGCGCAGCAAAAAAACTCCCGCGCACCCACGGGAGAACAAACCCCATCTTCCAGGGGTTCTGCTTTTTCTTAATTAATTAACTAAACTACGCTGTTCTGGTGGTCGACTTTCTTCTTAGGTATCGCAGGCCCCAGTCGTTACATACCCTTCGCAAGCGGGCAAGGGGTATTAAATCCACGAGTTAAGAAGATCCACTGGCAGGAAAGCGGCTGTCGACCAGGTGTCAGTTCTGATGACTACCCACTGCGCTATCTGCACGTGGAGTATGAGATTGCGAGTTGGGCATAGCACATGATCTGGAGACTGTCCTCAGTACCCATTTGGGGAGAGGCTGCCCTGTTTTGTGTTCGAGGTGGTGAGTTGGATGTGAATGTGAATGACTAGAGATGGTTGGTGGGACTGTTAGTGGTGCGTGTTTGGGGTGAGCTAAGTGTGCTTAACCTGCCGAAACGGCACAGGAATTCGCTTATTTGGTTATTTGTCTGAGGGGATGGTTTGGGGCGGAAGGTGAGTGTGTTGGGTGGTGAATGGGTTGGGTGGCGTTCGGTAGAAGTTTAGCCGGGCCCGAAGTAGTGACGATGACTTTGACGACGTCGAGGGTGTAGTTGTCATGTAGCATCGGCGAATGACACGGCTACCTTATTCGAATGAAAAAAATGGGTAGTCCAGGGTTCTTGAAAGCTTTGGAGATCAGGAATAACAGCAACAAGAAGCCTGGAAATTCCAGGATTTCCACAACGACTGATATCCACCCACATCTCAAATCCTCACAAATACGTTTAGACAATTATAATCTATTACTTCTATCACAGACCCTTCTGTTACATAGGATATCACGCTTCTTCAAGGAGTATCAATTTTTATCCAAAATAAAGAGCCGAACCCTTTGTACGATGTGTTTATTGCGATTCTCGCTTAATCATGATTCTAAAACAAAATAAACCATGGCCGCCATCATCTTCACCAAGAATGTTTGATTGGCCGGGTGGAAATTTGCAGAATTCTGATGTGTAGTCATAAGAAGACACAATTCAGGCTATCTGGCTATTCAGGTTAAGCTGCAATTCTTACACCATCAGATGTTCATGGGATTATTTCCAGAAGACATTCACAGAGATCACAAAATGCATGAAATACTCGTATATTTTTTATGTCACAAAAATTGCTAATAACACAAAGGCAGATAACTGAGCTGCCAGAATATAACCTAGATCCACTGGTCTTTCATATTCAATCCAAGAATTTCTCGTACGAACGGCTGCCTAACTTCTCAGAGAGATAAGTTGTTCGGATATCCCATCCCTTCCCCTTTCCTCATAATATCCCCCTTCGACTTTCGTTTATAGAAACTTGAGGCTCGCCTCGTACGTCGAAGCACCGTTTCCAGGATCGGCATCTTGCGCTTTGCATTTTGCAGCTACTTTGTTATCTTGAGCGCCGAGAGGTCCCGAGACAGCCGCGAAGTCTCTCTTGGAGTTCGCGAGGAGCATATTCTCTGCTGCTTCTGGGAGCCAGCCGTTGATGAAGTCGCCGTGTGTGCAGTAGGATGGTCCGCATGCTAGTCTAGTGCCGAGAGTCAGTGGTTGGGACCAAAGAAAAGATTCTTTGGCACAAGTGCGAGTACTGTATTTAGGGATGGTACACATACTTGAGAGGAGCAGCCCCAGACCATCCACCAGGAACGATCTTTCGCAAATCATAGCGAATCGAGAATCGCAATCTCGGCATTCTCTTCATCCCCGCTGGGCATCTATTCGCGGGCTTGAAACCCGTCTTCCAGTTCTGCGTGCCGGAATACGCGGACTCGAGAGTATCGGGATTGACGCAGTCGTGGAAGAGGAGCAAGGTTTGGAGATGGGTCGAGCATGTCTTTGAGGGGAACGCGGCCTTGTCTTTGCCTGCCTCTGCAGGATCGCCTTCGCACCACCATTCGATGCCGGCGAGGTCGCTTACGTCTGCTTGTGATTTCGCTGCCGAGTTTCCCACTACGGATTTGTAGTCTTGTGGGATGGCTATTTCGGCTTGGTCGATGTCGACGTAGTAGGCTGAGAAGCTGGTGAAGGGGACTTGTGTGTTTGTCGTCCCTTTGGTGTAGAGTAATGTGGGTACCCCTGTATTTCAATCAGCACATGTTCCTAAATATGAGGAGAATGTTAAGAACTTACAGTAAGAAGAGAAATCATTGGGATTCCGTGCAGTGGTACACCCAGTCTGGAGTTCTTTGGAAGTGGTGGTATTCAAATCCACGGCATCGGATCCGAAGAAGGTGTGTAAATGACTTTTGTATTGTCCAGGTATAACGACAGGATCGATATTCTTGGTCATGAACTTGTCTACGACGATGACGGTGTATGCTTGCGCAGCACCGGCTGCGAGGGAAAGGAGTGTAAGTGAATGCATGGCAAACGAGTGGCTTTGAGAATGGAAAAAATGAACGAATGAATCAATCTCAACGAAATACAAATACAGAAACGAAAGGCGGGTAGGGAGGAAAGTACTCAAAATGGGAAACCTACCAAGTTATATCTAGAAGTCTGATTTTGGACTATAATAAGTGAGATATACCATGCTGATATTAAGCGATCAGGTACATGAGATGAGATGTTTATCTGAAGGGCAGGAACGGAGATTAGAATTTTGCTTGATTCCAGGCAAACGGCCTGCAGTTTCCCAACTGACAGCGGATGCGGATAACTAGACTGTTTTCTGTATATTGGATGAAAGTTTCCAAACCCGGAAAACGAAGCTATTGTTGATTGTTGAAACGCCAAGTGCCCCTTGGCAGGCAGGATTAGGAGGCGGGGTGGAAGTTGGAGGGGTGGCCATCCATGCTCGCGGAAGGATCAACATGGGATTGCATCTGTTCATCGATTCTCCACTGTCTTGATGACTATTTTATTCCAGATCTTGCCACCAATGATGTGATAAGACATGATCTATGGTTGTCCTATTTGCCGGATCCAGCTTTGTCATCCCAGTTATCATGTCCTGTGCTGCCGAACCAAGCTCTTGCGACCAAGAAGTGAATCTCAATTCGGGCTGGTCTTTAGCTGCGAGATCTGCTATCTCGGATGATTCCTTCATAGCTTCACACCAATTCTTACCATTGACTTGCTTGTAAAGTCCTTCACTTCAGAAACTGGCCCAAAGTAGATGAAATGCCGAGTAAGAATCTCTTGTTCTGCGGCTATGCCCTGTTTTACAAGCTCTTTGTAATCATTTAGGAGCAGGAACTCTCCACCACCTAAGGTGAAGATGCACTGGGAACTGAAGATTAGATTGTATAAAATGATTTTGAATCGGGCGCACTTACGACAAGACCAAATGAGAAAATGTCTGTCGCTTTTGTCACACCTCTTCCAGTCTGTCCTTCTGGACTTCGCCACATTGCATTTCCTATGGCATGCGGGGTTTCACGCGCCTTGCCTCCTTCAGATTTGAAAGCAATATCAACATCGCTGACTATTTTTCTGCCGCTGCTATCGCTCGTCCAATTGACTAGGATATTATCAGGCTTCACGTATGTTGATATAAGTTAGCAGTCTGTTTCACAACATATCTGCAAATCGTGGAAAATGCACCAATTTGGATCCAGTCTCTAGCATGAAACGATTGCAATGCCTCTCCTACACGTTGTAGAATTTTCTTTCGTTCCGTCGTAGGAAAATCAGGATCGTTCTGAATCAGACCAAGTAGAGTATCTCTGAAATATGGATAGACGAGAATATCTTCTGTTTCGTTGCAATCGACATGCATTCGAAGGCGACGAGAACCAGCAAACTCGGCAGCGAGTGATTGGGAGAGCTCATAGAAATGCCTATGTACGGGTTTGAGGACATAAAACTCGCTTTGAGACCTGGGGGAAATGGGTCAGGCATGCTTTCGTTATACACTGTCTAGAACATACTCGGCTCTCAGAATATTAAGCTTCTCATCCCGGCGTCGCTGGAGTACTTTGTTTACTATATATACGCGACCAGATTTGCCAACGACGCTGGACGCCGTTCTGATCTGGGGGCTTCTTCCAGCCTTGCTGCCTGCACAGGTATTGCTGTGGCTGTAATGAAGCGCCAAGCACCACTTGGCGGGCAGGATAGGAGGCGGGGTGGAAGTTGGCTCGCGGATGGAGATGGAGGAGCTCGCTAAATCTCAAATCTCATGCCCTCAAAAGTGATTTGCGAAATTATGGAGACGATCTAGGACTTCAGCTTGAAATACTAAACATATTATTCATCATCCCACCCCGAGCCTCTGTCTTCTTCGTACAATGGCTCTTCAGCAGAGAAGAGCTACTAAAACGCACCGCTGATACCATCTTGCAGATAACAAACATGGGCCGCACCTGAAATATCAATTTGATTATCTTCGAAAGGGCCAAAGGACAAAGTGCGACTGTAGCAAGAGGGCAGGTGGGCAGTGAATTCTATTTACACATCCAAAGCAAAAGGCACATCAGACACATGAGATTTGGTAAAAATCGCAATTGTAATGTGCTATCCATCTAGCTCCTCAACTCAGTATCCACATCCTATGCTGAAATGACCCATACCAACCCCATTTTGTACCAAACGCCAACAGATCACATGCATAGCCAGAACAAATCCCCCTACCTATCCGTAACCGCCAGGTCATCAAATTCATCCAGCAGCTCCTCCATGTCGATTCGTGGCGTCTCATCCTCTCCGTCATCTGTCTCTACAACGCTCATAGCCTCAGCATCGATTTTCTGCTGTTGCTGTGCCTTGTACAGGGCCATCGTCTGTCTTAACTCTTCGTCTTCCTCAACATCCCGCAAGAACATCTCGTAATCCTTGTCCATGCGCTCCTGGTCGGACTTCTTGGGTAGCAGATCGCCCTCATCCCTAGTCATACGCTTCAGGCGCCAGTTCCGGTTCTTCGCCTTCTTCTTTCTGGCGTAGAACTTCTTGACGAGCATGACGTCAGGTATTTGCGAGGAGTATGTGTTGGATTCTTCAAGAGCGTCGAATTGGGGGCTGTTGAAGTTTGTGCCGGTAAGCATGTATCCCATTACGGAATCACCAGGATGCAGAACATTGCCCAGATGTGTGCGGGTGTAGTATGTCTTGTCGTTTGATCCGAGATCAGAGGCACGAGCAACTGTTGCTTCAGCCAGAGCCCATCTTCCTTTTTGTGGTCCGGTCAGGTCGATATCCATAACAATAAACTCAGTAAGTTCTTGAACATCGGCGAGAGATGTGAAAGGAGCACGCCAGTAAATGGGCGTGGAGATATCGGCAGTTTGGAGAGTAGCGGGGTCGAGGATGTTGACTGTGGTTCCCACACGGTAGCAGAGTCCGAGAGGAGAGATATTACCAATCTGCTTTGCGAGCTTTATGGGTATCGCCACCAAATCATCTTTGCAAATCGGGACCAATTCAACGGAGTATGAGAATTTGTAGGACTTTGTAGATGTGTGAATATCCATCGAAATCAATTCCTGAGACTTCTTGCTTCGGACGGGTGCAACGGAGTTGAGGAAGTCCACGAATTTCTCGGCCTGGTTCCGTGCTGCGTAGTAGAAATCTAAACCATCCTTTACTTCCTTGATATTGATCGTATCCTTGTGTGCGCCGTGCTTGAGGATGAGTTGTTCGAGATAAAGGAAAGTTCTTTTGTGGGGGACCTTTTGTCTGACTTGTACGCAGGCTCTCCAGGTATTCGCAGTGTAGGATTTCGCACAGTCGGGACATTGCTGGTATGCGACGACATATTCCACCTCAAATGCTTGCTGCAGCACAACACCCTCGGAAACCGAATCTTGGATCGTGAGCTTGACTTTTACTCTGCGAGAATGGGGTTCCGTCCAAATAAAGCTTGCGTCGATAATCCGTACTTTGTGTAGGCCTCGTAACTTCTTCAGGCAAAGGGCGAGCAGTTCTCTGGACTCGAGAGCGGCAACGATCCAACTAGAGGGGGGAAGCAGCCATCGATCGCAGTCTCTGCAGAAATGTAGGGTAGCCTCGCGCTGGATTCCTTGGGATACGTCGACGGTAAGTTTCACACAGTCGTAGCAGAGAGCGCCGGCAGCAGTCGTTCCATCGATGGCAGCGCCACAGTTGCAGCACAGAATACTGGGAGATATTAGCAGAATGTCTGCAGACTGCTGAGGATTTCCTTACGTTGCGCCATTTTGCTGTTGGTCTGCTGCTGCAAACCGCGTTGCAATGGACACCGGAGCGTCAAGGTCCATGGCAGACATCTTGACGGTAATTCTGGTTGCTTTCTTGAATTCTTGGTGGTGGGGGTTTTCAGAAAATGTCGAAATCTGAACCCCGCGATTTTATTTCTTATCGGCTGGTTCCAGGTTGCCACCAAAACGTGATATTGAGTCATGCTTTGAAATACAAAACTTTGAACAGAAGACTGCAAGCAGAAAAAAGATTCCCGAGCCTTTTAAATCTATATGGGTATCATTTATCGAACACTCTGATCACAATGGAACAGACTGATATTGCACCGACACGTGTGTTGATGTCACATGATCTACGGTCTTCTCCAGATCGAGATATTTTGTATCTTGGGAGGCTTCAGCGCAGGCTTTTACTCTTATCAGATGCCAGGATAAATAAAGATCCATGGCATCCATCTTTCTTTGTCCTTGGCCGCAGGCTGTAATTCTCCCCTTGGAAGTTCGTAATATATGAGGGAAATTGCACCATCTCTTGCCCAACCATCCGCCAATGATACTGACAGCCCCTCAACAACGTCGGAAGATCAAGGCCACCATCTACGTTCTTCGCACAATCTACCATCCTTATACCGCCTGCTTTGCAGAATGCTATCTGGAAGTCATCATGCTGCCCACCAATGACAGTTGTGAAGCTCACACAAGATGGCTGCTTCCCGAATAACCAGGAGTGGGGATGAGGGGGCATGGCTTGTTCATGGAAGACGCAATTCTTGGAAGACGCAATGTCACCGAGTTCCGGAGGGACATATAAAGACTGTCTTGACCCAAGTCTGACAGCCGAGAACCTAACCCACCTTCTTATACAAAATGGCTCCATCAGCAACCGAAACTATCACTTTCCCAAGTCGTCCAGTCAAGCTCACGAGCAACGTTGGACCATATAAGGAGCTTGCGCCAATCGGATATGAGAAAGATGCTGAAGAACAGGGGAAAGATGGCTTCTCAGCAGCAAAGGTTGGTACCCAATGCGTTTCCTGAATTATGTCTCTAATCATCCAATAGTACAAGAACTACCTCCCAACATGGGGCATTGAAAGTTACCCACCTTTACAGCCATTCGAGCACAGAGACCACGGCTTAGACGCCAATCCGAAGTTCCCAGAGCTCCTGGCAAGCGGTGTCACTGCCAACGATCTGACTCCAACCATCGGCACCGAAGTTTCTGGGGTTCAACTCAGCAAGTTGAGTAATGCCGGAAAGGACGAATTGGCCAGATTCGTTGCGGAGAGAAAGGTTGTCGCCTTTAGAGACCAGGACTTTGCAGATCTACCCATCAGCGAGGCTCTCGAGTATGGGAGATATTTCGGTCGTCTTCACATTCATCCAACTTCAGGAGCTCCTGCAGGATATCCAGAAGTGCACTTGGTTCACCGCGGTGCAGGAGACAAGACAGCCGAGCAGTTCTTCGAGACTAGGACTTCATCTGTTGCATGGCACAGCGATGTGTCATATGAGATTCAACCCCCAGGGACTACCTTTTTATACATCCTTGATGTGCCAGAGAGCGGTGGAGACACACTCTTTGCCAACCAGGCCGAAGCATACAACAGGCTCAGTGATGGATTCAAAGAAAGACTACATGGTCTCAAGGCAACTCACTCGGGCATTGAGCAAGTCAATGCATCGAGGGGTAAAAATGGAGCCGTTCGCAGAGAGCCGGTGGTGAGCGTACATCCGATCGTCCGTACACATCCAGTCACAGGAGAAAAAGCTCTCTATGTCAATCCACAGTGTAAGAGTGCCGTCTGACCAGCAAGGATTCCTTCTGACAAAATATCAGTTACTAGATCAATCGTTGGTTACAAGCATGAGGAGAGCGAGGTCTTACTCAAATTCCTGTATGACCACATTGCGTATGGAGCTGACTTCCAAGCGAGAGTGAAATGGGCTGAGAAGACGGTCGTGGTTTGGGATAACAGGGTGACGTCGCACTCCGCTCTTGTCGACTGGAAGTCTGGCCAAAGGAGACATTTGGCACGAATCGCAGCACAGGCTGAACCTCCAACTGAGACACCTTTCAAGGCTTGATCATATGTACTCAAATGATTGCTTGTAGTAAGAATCTGCAACTGAATTGACACAATATTTTACAACTGCAGGCAGGATTGAGCTTAATCAGAAACTAGGAATAGTGCTGTAGTCTTCTTCCTTCTTGATCTGTTGCTCTTTTTCCTTTTTGGCTCTGGCAACTCGAATCCGCTCCAATCTTGAAGGTTTGGATGCAGTCTCCGTGATTTCGTCCGTTATTGTAGTGACCGTGGAAGCAGTTTTTGGCAGAAAATCGGTCTTGACGGCGTACTTTGCAGCGGGTACATGAGAGGTTGAATCGAGGGGCTCCTTTTTGACCGTAACAGACTTGGAAGGCATAGAACTTAGGTCTGATGACACCACAGGCTTTCGTTCAAGTGCAATTAGCTTTGGTGCAGGTATCGGAGCGTCGAGGTCATCGTCATCGTCTTCTGTAGAGTCCATAGCTAAATCAACTGGAGCCTGTCTAGCGATGTGCTTGGGTTCAGGTGAATCTATGAGGGACTTGTGCTGATTGACGCTTGACTGAATAGCCGGTTTCGTGAAGCCAGCTGCAGCCCGAGTTGTCGCCATAGAACCAAGCCTTGCAAGTGATGCAGCTCTCTTCCGGGGACTGTCCATCAAGCCGTGAAGTGTTGTTCCCACATAAGGAAGCTCCTCTATATCGCTGTCGTCAGAATTTAGACCGTTCTCTTTCTTTCCACCGAATGCTTCAATTATCGTCCGTTGTCGTTTCGCAAGAGCGGCTGCTTCGAGCTTCCGTTTCGTTTGATCTGGCATCTTGCCAGTCACAGGTCTTGAAATTGAATTGATAGTCTCTGCATTCTCACTCTTGACAGCTTTCTTCTGCCTCTTGTATTCGGCAGCGTGGAGATGGACTGTAAATTGCTGAGCCACCGACAGAAACTCGTCCTCGACCATGCGGTACTTATCATCATTCTCTTTGCCTTCTTCCATGAGGCTAAATATAATCAGCTCATGGAACTCGAGGAGTGTACAAATTAATTCTCTTACATCTCTGTTGGTGGATCTGGAGGCGGCGAGGAAGATGGAGGACGGCCTTTACTCCATCATTAGTTTATTTCTCAAGACATAAGCAAGTAAATAGCAGACGGATAGGACTCACTTTGTTCACAAGAACTGTCTTTCTTGGAAGAGGCTAGGGGCCCTTCCGCTTCGCTGTCGGAGCCGCGCTTCCGTAATTTTTGTCTTCTTATTGCAGGTGAACTGGCTGTACTTTTTGGGCGTGTTGCTGTGCTTGAGCCAGCTATCTGCCATGGAAGTTTTCTTGGCATGATGCCGAACGAATGGTAGGGAAAGAATACGAAAGCTCTCCAAAGCTGTTGAGAGACTATTCCAATCGATTTATGCTGCATGCACCTCATAGAATTCCCTCGGAATACTCTATTAAAAGCTTTCTGGGGTCTCGAAGGTAATTGGATGGATCTCGGCACATGAAAGGCTGGAGAGAAAGAATGATACTGCATCCAAAAGAGAAATGATCCAGGTTGCACTTCTTTGACGCGACCTGAGGCTTTCCTTGAAGCTCTATAAGATTTTGGCCAGCCGTGGCTATTCACCCGTTTTGACAGGCATTCTACTTGTAGGTACTGTAGGTTGCAGCTCGCAAGAAAGAAAGGTGGTTGTGATTGCCTGTCGTTCATTGCCGTAGCTTAGTCAGCGTCGGTTAATTTTAGTGTGGAGATGAGAGGAGAGGATGGACCAGGTGCAAGCCAAGAGAGTTGATTCGAAAGACATAGAACCTACCTTACTCTCTCTACCTATACTATACCCAACATCCTCGAATCCAATCTCATTCTTGCAGCCGCTCCTAGTCATTCATCCTCAGCCCTTTCCTTGACAAGTGGCCCAGGCTGGGATACTGCTCAATGACGAGAACACCGTTTTCCATTAAGAATTGCTCTTCTTCTTCTCCTATCGTACTGGCGCTTTCCCCATTTTCTGTTTATTCCATGTTTACCTAGCCTACTTCAACAAAGGCACATGTTTTTGTTCCATCTTGCAGCCTTACAATGTCTTCAAGATTCTGGGCCTCATCAGAAGACTTGAGCGCTGACTCGTCGTTGGATGAGTCACGTGGCTACTCTCATGATGAACAAAACCTTGGGAATCTCGAAAGGACCAGTCAAGATCCAAATGGCGATGTTGGGGCCCTTGCACGTATAATAACCTCTGAGCTATCACGTCCAATAGCACAGCAATCGCAACACGCGTCTTTCTTCTACCTCGCTCTCATTGAAGCGAGATGCAAGAGGCAAGCCGCACTTTTCATAAACAAACAACGCCGCCCGGTTGATCAACTATCTGAAGATCATCCTGAAGTCTGTGATTTCGCGACACAGCTCTTTGCTGAGACGAAGAAGGATCTGGCTAAGGTTGGAATGCTACCCGAGGAGTTCGTTGGTCAGCATATTCCCGAGCTTCCCTCCTATCTGTCGACCTTCGACACTGCAATCAACAACATCGCGACGAGAGCAACCTCTGACCTCTCTGGGCTCCCAATAATACCCTTCGTTGATACACAGTCACTTCCTCTGATCCCTGAGACGTCTCAGCTGCAACAGTCAGAATTCTATTCCAAGGCACTTGTGCGGCAAGATCTCAGGATGGCGCCTCCAGCTCATCAGCAGGGTGATCAGTCGCTCTTTTCTTTGCTATATCCCAATATGAATGTTCCCGGATCGATCTATGAGAAGGAATATCGGCAGTAAGTTTCCCAATTCATCTTCTTTGGTGTCTCTACTATTTGAGCATGCACATCTGTTTTTGTTTGCGGACCTCATACTCTCCTTCCACATGAAATCAGCCAAACTTAGTTCTGTGATATCATTTTCTATATGCGGGCTAACATTCGTTATCTCTAGATTGTCTAAGCTTGGTAGTGGAGGCTTCGGGAGTGTTTATCTCGCAGAATTCGGCCTTGATAACGCCAAATACGCCATCAAGCAAATCATCATCCCTGCCGAAAAGTTCCTTGGTGCTTCTGGTCGGGCAAAGTTGAAACAAGTTCTCGCCGAAGTAGAGTCCTTGGCAAAGCTAAATCACCATAACATTGTGAGATACTACCACGCTTGGCTCGAGGAACGCGTTCGCCGGGAAAACACAACCGGAGATGATTCCGAATCCAACTCCGATTCTGATTCCGATCCTCTGGACGCTGTCACACAAGGCATACACAGCATACAGCTTGGGCTGGAGAAGAGTCTCTTCAAAGAGATCGATCGTCAACGAGCAAATTCTGTCGCTGACGAGGACAGCAGGAGCTATATTGTCTTTGGTACGTGTGTCTGCCTGAACTACCCTTGAGCTATGAAAATAGATCCTCTCCCTTCCTGAGTGATCCTTGCTCCTAATATGTTCGTGAAAGTCACATACTAATTCGATCATTAGAAACTTCCAGTTCATCGAAGCCTACTGCGGGCTATAAAAGCGCCTTCCGCCTCCCAGGAGAATCTGATAGTGAGGATGAAGGCGACAGTGGTACGAACAACGACAGCACCGAAGAAATCCCAAGAAATGATATCTCCAACGAAGTCACTCTTTACGAAGGGGTTCAAAAGGACGTGGTATTACATATTAAGATGTTTCCGTATCCATTGTCCTTGGACGACTTCATTTGGGGTTCAAGCTCACACAAGATCTCTGGGCTCAAGCACTGCTTCCACACATTACCTACCATCCGCATACTTCTGGCCATTCTCGACGGCACCGAGTACCTCCACCGTAAGGGTTTTATCCACCGTGATCTAAAGCCACCTAACATCTTCGTCTCGATTCTTGAACCCAAGGAACCTGCGACTCACCAGTACATCAACGTCTCCGATTGCAAGGAGTGCGGTACATGGGGACAAGAAATACATATCTGCCTACACATTGGAGACTTTGGGTTGATTCACGATCTGAAGGTTGTCGCAGCGGACGCAGAGGCAACACCAGACCGGAGGAAGGCTGCTTTGGAGCCATTCCCATTCTCTACAGCTGCAACCCAGCAAGCTGGGACGAAGTTCTACACTCCAACAAAGATGCCAAAGGATAATCCGATTTGTCCAAAACTCGATGTGTACAGCTTCGGCGTTATCGCCTTCGAGATGGCCTACAGGTTTGGTACAAAGATGGAGCGATACAATGCGATGCTCAACTTAAGAAATGGCGTCTATCCAAAGCACTTCGAACATCATACGCTTGCCGAAGGTATCAAGGCGATGCTGTGTGAGGATAGAGACAAGCGTTGGGGTTGCGCTCAAGTTAGGGAGTGGTTGAATGATAAGCTCAAGGAGGAGTGTGAGCGCTAGACACTGGCGATGAGGATCCGAATGGATGTGAATAAGGGCATGGCGCTGTTGTACAATTGCTGGGGTATGATACCATGTGATAAGGAAGTTGGAGTTCGTCAAATTGGCAGCGGGTTCTGCATATTGTGTTCATTGAGGATGCACAACCGTTTATGCATATTGTCACTTGGAGAGGCTGGGTGCATTGAAGGCATTAACGTCAGCGAATAGCGAACAGTGAATAGAAAGGAAAATCACCACTTGCAGGAGGTTCAGGTCTGAACTGATGATACTGTGAGCCCTCTCATAACAAACTAGTCTGCACATAGGAAAGTCGTCGCTGTCGAGCCGGGATCCTTAGCCACGATGGTAAGTTGTGATCCTCGTCCTCAATTCAAAGCATGTTATCTGACAAGTCGAACAAAACTCAAGACACCTCGCACCCTGTACTCGGGGCTAATCACCACTATATATTTCGAACTCCGGTATCATCGACTCCCCTCTCGCATTATGTCCCCTTCGACCCTCCGATTCTCACCCCGAATATCTCCAAGAATCGTCTAATCAACACCCAAACAACGACACACCAGAAGTTGAACAGCAACCTAAGACTCAAAAGTCCTTGCACATTGATTCTTGTTCGATTTAACGATCCTAGGATCTCGAAAGGATTTGCAACGTATCTTCCGGCTCGAGATGGGATATTGAGGGTTTGCAAGTGCACCTGTGCCTGCTGGAATGCTGTGAGAGAAGGCGTTGTTTGGGTAGAGATATGCGAAGGCCTCGAGTTGGTCGGCGATGGGAGGAGAGCCGACAAGAGGGATGTGAAAGTCGGTAGTGGTGGATAAGGTGTCGTATGGGAAGAGTGAGGGGTGACGATATGGATGCTCTCTGAACGGACGAGGTGAGAGGAACAGGAGCAGATGACGACTTGAACATGAGAACAAGTACTATCTCCTGTGTAAGTTTCCTAATCAAATGTTAGATGTGCCTATTGCACGGAGAAAGCATGCTGACTGCTGATGGTTCCTGCTGATCCAGCTTCCGTCCCAACAGTTGTTCCTGAGGAGGCTTGGGAGAATGCATCTTGGACGACTATGTCAGAGACAGTCTCAGTGAGCACATTGAGGTCCGAGATGTTGTCGTATAGAAGATTAAGGAAGCAGAAGGTACTGATTTACTTATCTCCTATCTACATTCCACCACCATGTAGCCCCATATCTACCTCATGCCGATAGTTCTCCTCGACCAATATCTCACACATGTCACAGTCCGGAATCAGTCCCCCTCAATCCGTACTCGGGCGTGTACCGTCCTCTAGTTCATCAAGTATGCATCCCAAGATGCAGGTTCGTCCGAATTCGGGTCACATTTCCAACTATCATCGGCGGCATCGACCCAAGACCTGCAGGTGCATGCACTCAGAACCGGATAACTTGCCCAATACCACCCACCTCTCCGCCCTTACATTCGCATCCGCGTCCATCCTCCACACATCCCTTCATCCCATACACCCTCGTCTCCCGATCATGCAGGTGAAATACGGAAGCGATTGCGCAATGCAGTTTAGGCGCCGTGTTGAAAGCGTCTCAATGGACGTCTCGGGTAATGACAATCGTCTCTTATCGCCAAAGTAATCATAATTTGGGGTCTGAACCAACGTCGCGAAAGTGTAAATGGCAGGATGGGAGGACGTGGTTGGTGAGGTTTAACCAGGACGGGACGGCTCGCTCAAGACATTGCATGTCACGCAACCTAATCTCGGGAGGCGTAGATGCATGTCTCGGGCAAGAGTGAGGAATGTACAGTACTCACTTACATATGATCTATACAGTAAAAGGAAAATTCGATAAATCTATCTCCTGGCACAAAGTCTGTTGTTCGAATGGGGAAGGGATGCATATCGCGGGCCGCTTTCCAAGCGCCGAAGTAAGTAATACCCTTTAAACTACTGGACAGAAAATATGATATTTCATATGCAGCACTGATATTTTCCTAGACATACAGAACGCCAATCTTGTACATTGCTCACATGCCCCAACTTACTTCTTGTAAGTCGTCAGAGCAGGGCTGCCAGGCGCCGGAGGTGCAGAAAACTTGGTCTGCACGAAGACCTTCTGCATACCATCTTCCTTTTTCTCAAACTTGTAGTAGACGTCGTCCAACTCTTCGAGTAATACACGGTGAGTGACCATCTTCAACGGATCGATCTCCCCACTCTCAATCATCTTGCAGAGTTTATCCCAATACAAATGCACTGGCGCTTGACCATTTCCAATCAGACGGATTCCACGCTCCATCAAGGAGCCGATGTTGAAGTGGTTGGTCTTATTCTGTCAGTCATATCTATCTCATTTTCACGGAGAAAGAAGGGACTTACGTAGCCAACGTAAACACCTGTGATACCACATCTCCCATAGTTCCGCACCGAAGTGATCATCTCGTTCACGATTTCCGAGGTATCAGTTTCCAGCCCAATTTGGAGTTCGAAATAATGAGCCCACCCCTTAGCATACTCACCAGCCACACACTCAAGCGCAACATCTGGCCCACGAGGGCACATCTCTCGCAGTTTCGAGTACACGGTCTCTCCTTTGGGGAGTTTGCTGTAGTCGATCAGTTCGACTTTAGGATATTTCGACTTGACGTAGTCCAGTCTCCAGTTGCTGTCGATCATGATAACTCGTCCGGCACCGTTTATGAATGCGAAATCAGCACACATCTGACCGATTGGGCCTGCTTATGTTAGAGATAGACATCGTAGTTTTTGGACAAATGTTACCAGCTCCCCAAATTGCCACCGTGTCGCCCTGATCTATGCGGGTATCGGATACGCAATTCCAGGATGTGGCGAGGACATCGGAGAGATAGAGGCCCTTCTCGTCTGGGACGCTGTCCGGAAGTTTGAGAAGGTTGACATCGCCGTATGGTACGCGGGTGTATTCAGCTTGACCTCCAGCCTAGGTATTATGTGAGTATAGGCCCTCAATAATTCTAGGATAGAATGAAGAACTGTCGAGAGAGCTGCTCAGAGATGAAAGCAGACTTACAAAGCCACCGGTGAAATGAGAATAACCAAACATTCCGGCTGTTCTCTCTCCATACATTCCATTCTCCATGGTATTCGAATTCGTTTTCTCACATTGAGATGAGAGTTTCTGCTTGCAGAAGAAACACTGAAATAGTCAACCAGCAATTCCAATTCCACGATATGACTGAGAGCACTCACATCACCACAAGCAATCTGGAACGAAGCAACAACCCGATCACCCTTCTTCAACCCCTTGACAGCTGGACCCATCGAGTCAACAACACCGCAGAACTCATGACCGAGGATATCTCCTTTCTCCAATTGCACCACGCTTCCATGCAAAAGATGTAAATCGGATCCACAGACAGTAGATCCTGTGATCTTCAAGATAACATCACGATCTTCGACAACTCTTGGTTTTGGAACCTCCTCTGCGTATATCTGTGAGCCATGTTTAAACTCTGTGCGAGGAAGTTGAGCACTTACCGATCTTGACGGAATTCCTCCCGTTCCATACTAATGCCTTCATGGTCTCGCCACTAGGATCCGCATATTTTGCCATATCTCGCCCTGGATTCGTTATATCTTGGGCGGTGTTGGCGTTGGTGTCATGGCCGATTGCCTTCTCGACTAGAGCTGCTGCTTGACTTAATGCCATTTGAAAAAGTTTCAACAATTCTCTGTCTTTGTCTGATTTTCTCGGAGGTTTGACTGTTGAAGAAGGGCAATGATAGCTATTGGAACCGAGAGTGCCTATGTAGATGACAGCTTTTGTGGAGAGCTGCCTCTTTTCATATTGCCTGTAAAGTCGTTACGTCACGACTACCAGGACCTTACCGACGTCACTGGTTGAAGATCACATAATTTTGATTGTCAATTATTACAAATAATCCATAATGTCGGTGATATAGGAATCATCATGCAGATTATCTGCGTGTATTTGAATGTCATAATCGAGTGTCAAGTCTTAGTTTTGAGGAAGCACTGTTTACTTATTTAGAGCAGCCGTCAAGGTTCGCCACCCCCCTTTTCTCGGCTACCACCTTTCGCCACGAGAAGGAAGCAACTTGGTCGTGCAAAAAATAAACATAGAGGACCATGGTATCAAAGTAGAAGGAGGCGAAATATTTATAGCTCTCGAGGGGGGTGGGGGGGTTGTCTGCTTCTTGACCCCATTGCTAAGTCGCAGCGTACCGCCGCACCCCTGACGATGCATGAACTGTGTTGGACGGAGAGCAGCATCTCAGGTGACCAGAAATGTGGATTCATTAATCGGTAAGTGCTGTATTGTGCTTTATTTCTGACTCCTTGTTGCTTCCTGCTTGAGAAATGGCTCACCATTTGGTAGGACGAGAATAGAAATAATCAACACCCAACTCACAACTTTGCAGTCAGTCAACCACTAGGAACTCCCCAAAAAATTCGAAGAATGCGTTCGATACAACTTGTAATATGATGTAAAATTGAAATATGGGAAGATTAAACGCCTCCTAGGTCCATTTTCCCTATCATTCTTCAACTGCATGTCATCTTGACACAGATCTACAGGCGGCTAACAAGAGAGTCCCTGGCTACTAGCCACTTTTCTCCTGAAATAAACAAAAACTGCCAAAAAAATTTCACCCAAACCGTGAAAGAAATAGTCCTCTAAACATATTTTCGATTCCAGCAAACGGGTGTTGAGCCAACCAATATCCACCTCCCAAGAACCGGATAAATGTTTCGAAGACTTCGAATTATCTCTCATTTTCATTGGCGAGGACGGATCAATTGTTTCTATAAGCAACACCCACACCGACGGCACAGCTCCTCCTCTATCCCGACTCTCGGATTGATATTAACCATTGTCTTGGCCACCGGTCCATCTGCAAGTTGACATGCAATCGTGCCGGAAAACAGCTCAATACCCCTCACTAATGACTCTCCACTTCGCACAAACAACCCTGAATGCGGCTATGTCCGTAACCAAACCCATAGAATGAGAAATTTCTCGTTCCATTGCGCTAGTTATATGGGGTCATTTTGGGTCACTTGATAGATCGTCACTGGTTGCTTCGTGTACTTGCGTTTCTTCCATATTGGAATATCCTGGTTATGTTACCCTTAATACAACTCTCCACGTGGTAATAGTGGGGGAGAGTGAGAAGTATATAAACAGAGGGTCTGGAAACGGTGATGCAGATATCACAACTTCATTGCTTCATCATTCTCATGCAGAATCATGTTTTCTCTCAGCAAAATTACATGCCTCCTAGGCTTGGCAAGCGTTTCTGTCTGTCAAAATGATACTTCAAGTAAGTCAAAACTCAAACCGTAGAAAAAGAGAAAGGAAGAATAAGACATAATTATTGAACAAGATGCCACACTCCCCTACTCATTCGGCATGATTGTCTTCCCCGGCTTCCAAGCACTCGATGTCTTCGGCCCCCTCGACGCCCTAAACGTCCTCGCATTCACCACCAAAATAAACCTCACCGTCATAGCCGACACCCTCTCCCCAATCTCAACTAACAAAGTCTCCTGGACAACTAGCGCCGTCGGCGCCACATTCGGAGAGACCATCCTCCCAACGCACACCTTCGCCACCGCACCACCGCTGGATGTCCTACTCATCCCTGGTGGGCTGGGAACGAGAGCTCCGGGGACGGGACTGGATTCGACGATTGCGTTTATCAAGGAAAGATATCCTACTGTGAAGTATTTGATTAGCGTTTGTACCGGCGCGGGTGTTGTGGCTAGAGCTGGTGTGCTGGATGGAAAATGCGCTACGACTAATAAGTTGGCTTGGGCTACTACTACGCCTTGGGGACCAAAGGTTAAATGGGTTGCGGAGGCTAGATGGGTCCAAGATGGGAATATCTGTAAGTACACATCCTGCTTGCTAGAATAGCTCTCCTCTGTTTTCTTAGAACTTAAGCATGGCGTCAAGTTTGCTGACTATGATCGTAGGGACATCATCTGGCGTTTCGGCAGGAATCGACGTCACCATCGCTTGGATTGCTTCGGTCTTCGGAGAAGCGAAGGCAGTTTCTGTTGCTAATGGAATGGAATATCACAGGCAAACTAACTCTACCGACGACCCGTTTTCTGCTTTGTACGGGTTGACGAATGCGAAGAATTCCACGAACCAGGATGTGGACAAATGCTAGGGAGTACGGCAGGAAGTGAGGAGATTGTGATGAACAGTTTTGGCAATAATAACCTGGATTTCAGCGGAGAAATATACGGAAGTTCTCAAGTTGTTTAAATCTCTTTTGCAGATGTCGTTGAGGGTGGAGCAAGGGTTGTCATTTTGTGTTAGGTTGTTTCAGGAGCTCGCTTGAATCAGACGGCAATCAAGCCAAAAGTAAACAAATCTTTGCCATCCCCACTCTGGTTTCCACGGTCCCCATTCAGAGAAACTAGTGATCATCAAAAACAAACAATACAAAGCAAACACATTCAACTCCAACACTAAGATTAAAATCAAAACAATCAAAGTAACCCCCTCCCAAATCCAACC